>MNCI01013047.1:336581-380831 GCA_015680685.1 Gnetum montanum
AGGCACCTAAATCCTGTTCGAGGACACTTGTTGGCGGTCGCGTCCCAAACAGTCGCCAACATGTTTAAATTAGTCTTATTCAAAATCTCAAGTTCTAGTCTATTACTATTGCAAAATATTAGAAGAGCTCAAACACAACTATCAAGATTTTGATTGATCTATAGTAGGAAAATTTTGTTCTTAGATTGTGTTCTCTATTAATAATCTATCAATTTTCTTGTTGTATCAGGCAGTGAGATTACAACATCCATCCATTTCATCTATTCCATTTGAAGTTTTCATCATGTAACCATGAAGGTTCTTTCACATTAAAACTAATAGTAATATGTGATCTTGTTGCCCAATGAATTGGAAAAGGACCAAACAAAGATGAAATAAGGTGTGATCTTAAGGAGATTTGATATGTTGTTGTCTCAACTTTCTTTTTAATTCTATGATTCCACATGGGAATACCATCACTCCTATTATCAACCATAAAAGTAAGCATGTATTTGCATGGTGTGATTCCCATATAAAAAATAACAAAATAATGAAAATTCAAAGCACATCCCTTAGACAATTTCATGGGCTACAAGAACTAGTTATGGGTCTCGAAAGATATGTTACCCATCCTTGAAGGCCCATGCTAACTAAGGCCATACCTCCTTTCTTCTTCTTTTTTCTTTTTCTCTTGGAATGATGGGTACCCTTTGCCATTCTCATAGACTTTTAATGGTAGAAGAGGAGAAATATATCAATGTAGAGTCACTATCATTGAAATGAACTTGGAATAGACTTGAAATGGACTAGTGTAGGATCATCTTAATCACATAATTCATCAAGAATCTTTTGTGACTAGGATGCAAATAACATATCCCTTATTCTTCATCTATCATATATTCATTCCACTATATCTCACCTCACTATCTCATACCATGGTAAATTAGTGGTTTTTTTCCTAGTAGACATAATCCTTAGACAATCTCTCATAGGGGTAAAGAATTTGACTTAAAAATAACCATGTATTATCATTGGTACCTATTGACTCCTTGTGATGATTTATGCAAGGGAATATTAGGCATAATCCTACTTTGGAGAGAACCCACTTGTATCTCTTTTGATATATCTTAAGTTAAATTTCCTAACTTGAGGTTGATTGTATGTTGAATCATCTAGATAGATTTAAAACATCCAATTTTTCTCTATTTTGGCATTGAAATCTTCTCCACAAATTCATTTCATGTGATTTAATTTCTTATATCTAGAAAAATATACCCTCTTTCATGTTGTCAATATAATTCTACATATTTTTGCTTTCATTTAATAGTTATTTCAATTCCAAACTCACCAACATGTCTCAAATTTTCAAGTGAAAAATAAAGCTACAAATAGTTGTGTTAATGAATCCTTGTTGACATAGTGGGATTAGTAGATGTAACCTTGTCAACACATTCTCATTGATGCATGATAGAAATACTATATATATGCAAGAAACTTAGCTCAATTTTCACTATTTCTTCAAAGTCCTAGAGGAGTTTTTGTAATTTTTTAAAGCCAAAGAACATTTCAAGAGCTCTAACCTCCAAACTACTTACCTAAATTCACCCTTTCTTCAATTCTCAAGTTCCCAGAGGTATGCTTTATGTCATGGGATCATCAGATACTAAGTGTTTCATAGAAAAATTTTGGAAATTTTTCTAACCTTCCATGAAAAATATATTAAAATAATATTAAAATAATGATTAGAAGAGTTAATATCAATAATCAACCTCTGTTAGAGTATGAATAAAATAATATCATAAGCCTATGATCATTAAACAAGAACATAACGATGAAATCCTAATACCTAACTAATAAACATAATCTAGTTAAATGAAGAAATGTATCCAAAGGGAAATAAAGTTTATGCCTAAAAGCTAATTCTCGGTTATGTTTGTGATTCTAGATGACACCCAATAGAGAACCTTAGGAAGGAGGACTAGCACAATCTTGGGAGAAGAAACATTAAGGAGGAAGCGATCAACAACAATAATAAAAACTCTACGAATAAGTAGTCAAAGCTATGCATACTACTGGACCCCTCTAGAAGACCTCGAGCTGGAATCTATTAGGAAAATTTCTATTGTAGAGATAGACCAATACAAGTAAGATGAGGTTTCAAGACCAAGATCTAACTTACAGGTCATAGTTATACTAGCCTACCTAGAAAAGATTTAAACTAGGGAAACCTAAAGATTGATTCTATAGGAGCTAAACTTCAAATGATTTATAGAGATTGCACTAATAGAGATCCAAACATAGCTACAACGATCTCTTCTATGATCCATTCTCTCCAATAGTGGGGAAAGATGCATGGGAAAAACCTACCTCTTTTGGAACAACCAGTAAGTAGATGCATTAGTTAAAGTCAAAGAAATCACCATCTATTACTTGGTTGACACCATTCTTGAAGCTCTCAATCTACCAAACACTAGGAAAAAGTTGGCAAAAATTATCCACATAGGTAGACATAGAAGAAGGAGTAGGTCTAGTGATGCTATGGATTAAACTATAGGAATATAATGTTCTAACCATGGCAAAGAGATCCTACTTCAAGATTGCATTCCATCACCTTAATCCAATAGTGAGGCAAAGTAAGGCTACAATCTTCTCCACTAGGGCATGTACAACTTTAAGTAAAAAAGTTTCTCTTCCCCTACTACAACTCATATTCTTTGAGATAGAAATACATTGCAAGGAGAATGAAAAGGATAGGAAGACACTTCCATTCCCATGTATTAATCAGAAAACTATGTGAAAAAGGAGGAATAGCTTGCTATTATAATGATGTGTTTTGTTGCACTCTTGCTGCATAATGGTAGAAGTTAATAAAGAAAAACTCTACTACCATGCTACAAGAAGAGGATAAGCCACCACCATCGTTGGCTACAGCACCAAATACAATACCATAGATGCTTATAGTTGTTAAACAGTTTAGGAAAATTCAAGAGTAATAATTATAGACACAAAAAGACTCTAGAAGAGGTGGAGAATCATTCATGTATCATCCAACCATGAGCCATTTGAATGTGGTCATAAGGAGATGGCTAGATAGTGAGACAACATCACTATTCTTAACATAGAGTAACCAAGCACTTGTTTGTTGTAATCCTATTACCAAAGAAGCTACTTTGTCCATCCTAGGACATGAATTTCCTAAAATATTTTGGAATGTAGTAGCCTTCTTTATTATTTTCACATCCCCATTCCCAAATGATGCTGCTACCTAATGAAGATTGTGTATCTTCATAACAAGTGTTAGTGTTGTCTTAACAAGACCTGAAAGGGTAGTTATGATTAAGACTCGAAAGGGCATGTTGTAATAATGTATGTGCCTCTTAAGGTAACCTTTGGGGATTTTTCCTAAGGCATTTATACTCAAGGTTAGAGGTTGTGTCAGAATGGAGTGGTGAAGCTGGTAGAGGCAAGTCATAGAAGCTAGTTGAAGTGAGATAGAAAGTGAAATAGCCATCCCTTCTACTGGATTTCCTCTAATGGATAAATGCCAAAGGAAGAAAATACCAAAGAACACTCTCAGAGCATGATCTAGATACACTATGTCATATCAATAAAGTAGTCTTTTCTTTATCTTTCTACAATTTTTCTATCATTTCCTTTACACATAATGTTGAATGTTACATATATTTGACATTTGGTACATTATCCTCTTATGCATAATTTCTAATATAATGTATATTTGACATTTTCCATAACATCTGGGCATGGGATGTCACAATTGGTATAAGAGCAAACCACAACCTAAGGGCCAAAGCCATGGGGTGATTAGAACTTGATGATGAACCACAGAGCCATGAACTAAGAAGAATCATGGGCCACCAATCAACAAAATTGTGTCATGGATATCACTGACTAATGAAGATCTGATTACATTCCATCAATATCCATCAATTGCAAGAGATGTTGGTAAGACAAGAATACACTCGTCCAAGTAACTCTTATGCATCTTAATGATATAAATATTAATTGATTAATATCATTATTAAGTTTCTCCCAAAAAGTTACTAACCATGACCTGAATTGATCTTGTTTTACTAAAATTCATTATCCTATGTAACTTAGAATCATTTATAAGTTATCAAGTCATCCATATGTCAACTTAGTAATGTCAGTTTAGTATAATAAGCTAGTGGACCTTCCAAAATCTTAAAAATCAAACTTTGTTTCAAAACCCTAAGATAATGTTCAATTCATAGTACTCATTGAGATGATTCTAATGGTACAAATTCCATCTCAATTAGAGTTATAGTTTGAGAGATATCATTGTTTAAAATTTCTTGTTATGTGTGCATTAAAATAATATTAAATTATTAAAATTATTAAATTATTATTTTTAAAAAATTTAAAATTTTATGATTAGGAATCAAAACTAGAATCACTTTTCACCCATACCAAACCTCCACCTTGTCATTGGCCAAACCACCACGTCAACTGCCGATGTAAGGTTGAATAAAATAATAATAAAAAGTTAAGAAAGAAAGGAATAGGGAGAGAAGTAGAAGGTTGCAGTTTGACCTTACAACCAAAATTTTTAATTAAAAAAATGTAAAATAAAATAAAATAAAAAATAAAAAAAATTATTTCAAGGGCCATGTAGACCCTGCAGGGATTGCGCATGCCCTATAAGGACCACATGGAACTTGCAATCACCGTGGTGGCCATGCAAGGGCCATGAAACCCCTCCATGATCACCACTCACTACCCCACACCCTTGTTACTTACATTCTGCTTCTGTGTCATCTTCTGTCTATGATTGTGCCCTTTGATAGGCCCCATAGCGTGTCACATGTTGCACCCTGGGACTTTTCCCTACATCCCAGTCCATCACCCCACCACTCTACCATGCATTGTTTGATGCCACTCCATCACATGCCATCTAATGTTTCCATCCTCTATTGCACAATTTGCTACTTGGAAACACCTGCCATAGCTATGCATTGTAAACTAGAAACCCTTATCGATAGTCTCCATCATCCATTTTTTACACTACTGATGCTACTGCCACTTGCAACCACCACCACACCCTTGCTTGTAGTCCATAGAAATTCTCGCTACATTTTTCACCATGAATGACTATGCTACCTCCATCACTGTTGTGTACCATCAATGAATACTAATGGCATCATCTATAATAGCCCATGCTAGGCACCATGGACACTAATGACACCATTCATAATGGTCCATGATGGCCACCATGGACACTGATAGTATTGTTCATAATGGTCCATCTCGAGCATTGCAAATACTAATGACACTATCTATAATGGCCCATCTTAGGCACTATAGGCACCAATGGCACTATTCATAATGATCCATCGCAAGCATTGTGGGCACCAATGGTGTCATTCATAATTGCCCATCTTGGGCATCGTAGGCACCCATAGCATCATTCATAATGATCCATCCGAGGAATCATGGATAAAAATGGTGTCATTCATAATGGTCCAACCCAGGCATCATAGGCACTAACGACACCATTCATAACAATCCATCCTAGGCATCGCAAGCACCAATGACACCATTCATAATAGCCCATTCTTGTGCTCCATAGACTTCAATGGAACCATCCATAACGGCCCCTTTAGTGCTTTTGATTTTTCCATCAACTAATTGGAAAAATTGAAATTTTTGTTAACTAATGGAAAATTCAAATTTTCATTCATTAAAAGGTTAGTTTAAAATTTGGAACATGCAAAGAATTTTCAAAATAAAGAATTTGATGCATTGGCAATAAATAAAATAAGAATTCTATAATTAAGTGTGTTGGTTTTAGAGTAGTGCTAAGATGGGTGACCTCTCATGAAGTCTCATTTTTTGTTCTAAAAATTCTAGAACACAAAGCCATAACTTTTGATTTTAGAAGCCTTTTTTAATGAATGAAGAGTTGTTTCCTATAAGTTTTAACCTTATGGACTCAATGGTGAAGTCATATTTGTCCTAGGAAATCCCAAATATTAGTTTTCACCTCTTGACCAATATAGTACCTTAATACCCTCAAAAACATAACTTTAGCAGAACTTGAGTATACAATGTTGATTTTCAACATATGAATAGTCATTTCCAACATTTTTTCACTCTTCAAAACTCAATGGTGACAACATAAGTTTAGAAAATATGATTTTTAAAATTCTAGAACTTCAAGTGATTGGAAAGAAAGAATAGTTAGGATTTCAAAAAAATCACATAGCCTTCGCAATGATTCTAAAAGCCCAATTATCAAGAAGATGTGTATGCATGGTTAACATACATTTAATTGCCAAACCAACATGTTTAGATGTTAGACAATGTCAAGGAGTATAGTTAATTAAGAAAATAGAAAAAAGTTTAAAGAATAAGGTATTCCTAAGTTATACCAACTTGGTTCCATTTATTCTTTATGGAGATTTCAATGTAAAAGTTAGAAGTAGTGTTTATCAATTTCTCAAATATGGATGTGTAACAGAATCCTTAGAAGATGAACCTAATTTGAAGAACATATTTCTATTAATTCAACATGCAATTCCATTAGAGAGTGCATATTTTTCTTACTTTGATCCTCTAAAAGAAAAATTAGATCCCAGAATTTAGGAACAAATGATGTTGATGGATAATACTCATCAAGAACCATAGTTTATCAATTACTCTATTGTGATTAATGAGGATGGGTTAACAACATTCTTCATTGAGACCTTGGATTATATTTGGTACGATGCCCAATTCTTACAAGTTACCAAGTTACTAGATTTAATTTCTAAAGAAGAAGTTGAGAAGAATCAAGATCAAGCTTTGCCATCTCAAACAAGACCATCTAACCATATACCACTTATGGTGGAATTACAATGACTCCTATTAGTTCATAAGGTTGATCAAGATTAGGAAGTATCTCACCCTTACTTTTATTGATGATCTTATTATTTCATTCATTATTTAATTTATATTTTAATTAGATAAGTAAAATATCTAAGATAATAGAAATTGGAAATAAAGAATCTACCCTGCCTTCACTTGGGTAACTAGATACAAGTTTCACTTTGTGTGATCATAGTTAGGATTGGTAATTGGTGGTTGATGAATCTTTAATTCACCTTTTTGTCATTATATTAGAAAACAAAGTAAGTATCAATAAAGTAATATTTAATTTTCCATATAATTCCTCTCACATATATCTTATTTGTAGAATAAGAAAGAAACAACTTCAAATTCAAAGAAGAAATTAAATTATGAGAGCACGAGATCATGAAGGAAAACATTGAAGTTGAAAAATATAGAGAATGTGAACTCATTCAAGGATGAACGAAACCTAATGGGGGTAGATTGTCACATCTCCATTTCCAAATGATGTTGCTACCTAATGAAGATGATGTTTCTTCATAACAAGTATTATTATTATCTTAACAAGCCCCAAAAGGGTAGTTGCGATTAAAATCCAAAGGCTAAGAATGGAAAGGAGGTGATGGTCTTCGAGGCATCAATATCAATGTCCATGGCCAATAACATTGATCAAGATCTCTTGCAAGTTCACAAGGAGAAACTAGTACTTACCTATGATAACCATCACCTATCTAATTCTAAGTAGCAAAAGACCAGATGGTAGGATACATTTGCTAACAACAACAATAGCTTACCAAGGTAAACTTAAACCTAAGGATGTTGGCTACAAAAAATAAGAATATCTTGATGAAAGAGGTTTAGAACCTTTGCCAAAAGATTTCTATTGAGATTTCTACTTGGAAAATGAAAGCCCTGAAGTTCAAAAGAGTGGAAAATCACTACATAGATCAGGTCAAAATACTTAAGGAGGTCAATAAGAAAGAAATCAAGTTGGATAAGATAAAGGTGACTGAGATAATCCAACAACTCCAATACTGAGTTGATGTGTGGTAGCCCATCAGTGATGGAGTCAACGCATGTAATCAAGTAGAGATCTACATGAAGGAGTTGGAAATTGAGGAGATGAATAAGTACATGGAGCTCACCAACCTCTATTATTCAAACTTAGCAATGCTAAATATAGGGAGGCTAAAGACTAAATTAGAAAAGTAGGTGGCTAGTCTTACCTCCTTTACGAGGTAGAGTTCAAGCTCTGTAAGAAGATGAAGAAAAATTTGGAGATGGCCAACATGAAGCTTGAGGTTCTCAAGAGCAAGTTCACAAATCAATGATCTATTTTTGACAACTGAACTAGAAGAATGAGTGATTGCTAGGAGCTATAAAATCTTTTTCATATTTTCAACTTTGAATGTAGGCAATCCACAACATAGTTTGTAAATATAAAGAAGACGTTACCATCACTATCATACCTGTGGAATATTCCAACACTAGCACATATAGGTGAAGTAGCCAAAACCATTTAGGATTAATATTTCAAAGAGGTGAAAATAAAGGCACTTCTACATACCTTCAAATTAGGACATGATGAAGGACCCTCAAAGTCACAAAAGCCTCCCCCTCTAACCATTGTATGAAGACTTCATCTTGCTTTTTTTTCATTCAATAGGCTCCTACTATTTTTTCTATCTAATTTTGTTGTAATTTGTACTAATTTTGTAATTCCTCTAATATGACACTCAAAGTTAGTCAGCCAATTATTTAGCTAGTCATTTAGTTAATAAAGTTCCATAAATCCCCAAATTATGCAAGAAGCTCAATTCCATTTTCTTTCACTTGAGGATAAGTTTTTAGTCAGTCATGGAGGTATGATGAAACACCAATAAGATGACTATGTTGATGCAAGCTTATCCAGGTAGCCCCATATACATATCCCTATAGATGCATCTCAAGATGCATTAATGCAGGTACATCAACACTAACATAGGCATTGCCTATATAAATGCACAAATCCATTGCATTTGTAGCACCATTCAGTCATTATCTTAGCTAAACTCTTGCACTTTCTTTCTATAGAGGCTAGAGAACTTTCTACTCTAAGTGCTTGCAACATGAGTTCAAGTGAGTGCAACTTGTACTTCAACCATAGTTGCATGAATGGTAATAAAATTGATATTTCTTTCATTCATTGTAGCACTTGTATTAGTTTAACTTTACTTTTCAGAAATTTATTTAAGAGTAATTTACTTTATTTTTATTAAATATTTAATATTGTAATGTAATCAACATACGTACAACTTCTTTGAGCATAATATAGTAACACTTGATAATCGAATAGTAGATACTTGGTATAGCCAACAATAGATACTTGATAACCGAACAGTATTAATATGCATTCAAGATGTATACAAAAAGTTGGAATAGATGCTGTACATTTAGGCTAGTTTAGTTAATTAATTAGTTAAATTAAATATTAAATCTTTCTCTATTCAATTATTTAGTAGACACAAAAAATAATAAAAATTATAAAAATAAATATTTTATGGCTTAATCACACTTAACTATACCAACATATTAACATAAGTGTTCATTGGGAAAACAATGATCAACAAACCATATCTTTCATCATCAAACGATATTGGCCACTTAAGTAAATAGAGTCCACAAAAATTGACTAGATCACATGTACATGCTAGTGATTCATATGATAGGATGTACAAAATACCTGCTAATCAACATAAGGTCATAAGTCCCAAGAATATAGGAGTGTTACTATTAGTAAGATTTGAATTTATATTTGTAATGACTTACAAAAATTAATAAAAATGAATTATGTAGATCAAGTGGTATAGATCTAATCTTATTTATGAATAATATTTCAACCTACTTATTAGTATCATACAATGTCAACTCTTTTTATTTACATGCATATAATAGTGACTTTCCTTTGCATTTATAGGTCTAGAAGGATCTTTCACAACTTCAATAAAATTAATGACTTATTAGATAATCATTATAAATAATTACATGATCAATCATTGATTTCACCATGACGATATATCACCACACACTATGATTTACTAAAACTAAAATTGAAATTTTTCTTACATCCACTAAGACCTCTTGGATCTATCGAACCAGGTTTAGAATTTGATTTCACAACATTCTTTTATTTTTAATTTACAATGATTTATAGTGAACAACATATAGACATTTTCAAAGATACAAATAATAAATCTTAACAAATTCTACATAAAATTAATCACCTCAATTTTTCTCTTGAATTAGTATATATGCAATGTTGGCATATATGGGAATCAATTCTTGTAATTTTATGCTAGGACTATGTGAATGTCATGGCTTATTTATTTACTACCTTCAATAAATATTTCTTCTAATCATTTGTGAGGTTCAAATTAATGATAATAGGCTTCTCATTTTTCTTGTACACATAGTCTAATGATTCAAGCAAAGTTTTAAGCTTAATTTTCTCTAGCAAAGTCTCTTCCAGGAAATTAAACTTTCTCCAAACAACTAGTTCTTCTTGCATATAATCTATTTAGAAAATTTTCCATCTTAGTCCTTTCATCTCATTCATTTTCTTTACATAGGAGCTAAATATTTTCTTTGTAAGTTACATACATATGTATGATTTATCTTTATTATCTATGACTAGTGATTGCATGTCTTCCTATTCAATGGCTAATACATACAATCATTATTAGATATACTTTTTTTCTATACATTTATTGCATGATAGGATGATGGTAGCTTTAATATTCTAACTTTTCTCCACATGATTTCATTCTAAATCACTATATGCAATGCATGAAACTTTCTTCCTCTCAACTACTTAAAGTTAATTTTTTTAGATAATTTCTATAGAAAGTTCTTTAATGCCTAATTTTGAATCAGTTGTACTCAACCATATTCTTTTCATCATAATTAGAAATTCTACCTTGTTGTCCACTATGTGAATTATTAGAAAACCTACAAGATATGCCCATCTAAATAATAGTAGCTACTAGATCATTATCATATTCCACTAACACTATGAAAAGTTAATCTACTTGCTTTAACTTGATATCATTTTGCTTTAATTGGGATAGGTTATAGGCTTTGTGCATTTCTTGTGAAATGAGGTTCATATCTAAACTTGATTCTAACAAAGCTTTGTATAGTAGATTTCTTGCAACTATAAATAAATTAGGCAAGTTTTAGGATTAGTTATTTTTGATTCAATTAAATACTATGTGAGTAAACATTACTATTTTAATAGTACTTTTATAATTCATTTGCCCTATTGGTTGATTTTCCTTATTACATGAAGGTACCTAAACATCAATACTTACTATTATCTATTGATCTCTTGTTAGTTGAGATGGACTGATGGGTTCACTATAATTATCCATATTCTTGAGAATCATCCTAAATAAACAACATTTCCTAGTTTTCTTCTTTGGATCACAAGCACCATCATCTAGTTACATACTAACACAAGTGGCAATTTTTTGTTGTAGTTATAGTAGCAACTACCCTTGCATTGATTATGGTAAAATAAATGGAAGAGGATGATTCAAGGAATGATCATGGAGTATCTAGTCAATAATATTTAGAATGATAATAGTAGTGAGTGGAATGAGCAATGATATAATAGCCATAAGGATTAGGTTAATAGTAGGGGTATTTTTGCCTTAGTGGTGGCATCCCTCATGACTATAGTTTTTACCACTACTACTAGTACTACTATGATTACAAAAAATCCCCACTTAGATATTATTGAGGATGATAAGACTACCTGTAATTACTCTGTGAATAAAGTAACATCTTTAGCATCTACTTCTTTAAACGTTTTGAGTTAAGAGCATAAATATCTGATTTCCACATTGATGCAATCATATTGGACATAACAAGATAAGCTTCTTTTGGAAGTTCATATTGGAAAACTTCACATGAATCCTCCTCATCTCTTTCAATGTAGTTTCCATTATCTTCTATCCTTAAAGATCCTTTATCTTCTTTTCTTATTCATCTATTACTATTACTACTGCTTTTTTCTAATCATTATGCTCTTCCATTATTTTAAGCATGGTGAAAAATTTCTCATTAACTACATTCCATATTTTATTAATTTTGTCAACAATTTCACAAATGAATGTTTGCATAGGTAAGGTCTTTAACTGATTCACATCATGCAACAAATCCTCTCCTTGAATATCATAGGTCCTAACTTATTTATTTTGATGGATGAATCCTTGATATATTCTTTTATAATTTCTTAACTCATCCTCTTCTTTAGCCACTTAATCAATTAATTTTTGTATATAATGATATTTTAGCTCTGATAACCTCTCTTAGGCATACACACCAACTATCTAATGTGTTTTGTTTATGATCCCATTAGCAATGTTACAATGGTGTTCCTTTCAAGAGAAACCATGGCCTAGGAATTGATGGACTAATGAATAATATATGTTGAAGATTGTCTTTAATGATTCTTGATTACCTTACTTCCATCCCTAGGTTTGTTTCGTCAAGTTGAAAACTTGGTTTTAGGTCTAGTACATTTCATTAAAAACTTCTAACATGTTTTATTTAAGAATGAAATTGGGTTCTAATAATCTATTGTACCAACCTTCTTCTTCTTTGGACAAGATCCTTAGAAATAATTTTAACGTCTACCACTTGCTTTTTGGGTTCTACAAGACATAGGGATCATGAATAGGTTGTAAATGATTTTGTAGATCTATATTATAGTCTTTTAAAATTGTAGCATATTATTCATATCAAGTATTTTAATTAAACTCTCTCTTTAATGTATAGTTGAAATAAGTACAACATCCTTAATCTAAATTATATTATAGGTCATTAATAATATCTCATCTTCATAATTAGGCATGTCAATCATGCTCATGATTTGGCTATAGCTCCTTTCTATTCCTTTTCTCTATCCTTCTTTGTGGATCTTTTTCTTAATGTCTTTTGGAATTTCTTTATGGGTTTCTTCTTTAATTTTACTTCATACGAATACATTTATACTTGAAATTATCATACATGAATAATTCATTGAAAGAGACATGTTAACTTTGCATGATTCTAAAATGTTGATGCTCATAAGTGCTTTTCTTATTAAAGGTTCTATTAGAAATTATATCAATGTATGCCTCATAACTCCTCCATCTACATTTCCTTTTATGTTGAGTTTAGTAGAAAGTAATGGAATTCTTTATTTTTATGTTGGTACATTTACTTTGATGATTTAGGAGTCATAAGTATATTTATTTGAAGAAAAAAAAAAGGATCTTAGAAGGTTAGGGATTAATAAAATTACTAAAAGAGAAAGAAGGATCAAGGGCCTTCATGAGTGGCTATGCTCCATGAGGAAACTTCTCTACAAAAAATTCTAAATATAAGTGAAACCTTCCTATTGTAACCTACCTTACATTTTAAGTTGAAGCAAATAAAAGCTTTCCCTTTCTTTAATTCTCCAGTATTCCTGTGCAAGCTTTGTATGCTTGGAAAAGCTCTTCTAGCTTTTCTCCTTTTCTAGTTTGCATTCTTGTAGCATGAATTTTTAAATTTAATGAGTGAATTCCCTTTCATGGGTTCTTATCCCAAGTTTTTACAAGCATTTCTGTCATAATTTCTCACATTTGATGCATTCTCATAGGATTCTTATATGCATGTTTTAATTTCATGTTCTTTCAAGTTTACAAAATTACATTCATGTTTTTTCATGCTACTAATTAATAATTTAAAAATTTAGAAGTGGTTTTATGTTCTATTTCAAGGGATGCACTCCACATTTTCAGATTTAATTTAACTTTACTTTTGTTTCATGTTCATGATAAATGGTTGTAACCCCTTTCATGTTAATTAAATGTAAAAGCATATAAATATTTTTACATTTACTTGTTCCTAGCTTCTATAGCTTATGGGAGTCCTTCCTCATTTTTTATAATGTTTCTAAAAGTATATTAATTCACTTAAATATCAATTCAATAGTTCATGCATGTCTATGCTAGTTTTATGCATTTTTCATACATATGTTGAATTCAAGGCTTAATTGATGTTTATCTTCTAATTCAATCTTGAAACAACATGTTTAGAAGCTATATAACATATTTATAGTTGTAAGTACTAAATTTTAAGTCTCAAAGTTTCTTTATTTTCTTTAAATATTTTTTTTAGTGTTATTCTATGTTTCCTACAAGACCACAACTTCACCATGGCTATTGGTGAATACAATAACATTTCTAGATGACCATAATATTATCATGAGTTGTGGTGAGTAACCAAGATCTTACCATAACTTGTGGTCCATTTGTGACCTATTGTTTCAACAATTCCATGATTCATGGTCCACTAATGGAACAAATTTAACATACAAAAGGTACCATAAAGGCTATAATGCTTACCATAACTTGATCCCAACTCATGACCATCTTATGATTTGTACAAAGTTCATTTGTCTCTATCTTTTACAAACCATGTTCCATTGTGGGCTTATGGTAAAATGGCATCCTAATCATGGCCCAAAATTAGCCATCACAACCTATGATAATATATCATAACTCATGGTATCGTAGAGCATGACCTTTTAGACACTGTTCAACTCATGATCATTAAAATTAACTCCAATGAAGCTGAAATTCCTACTACAACAAGATTAAATGAAACTTATTTCACTATGAACCTCTAATAGGTACTAGTCCTAGAAGATATTATAAATTCATTATCCTTTTCCTATTTGATGGATTCACCACAAAGAAAGAACAACTAATGATGTTGTACAACTCATCCTCTATGAAATTATAAAATGGAGTTTACAAGAATCTTGAGGTAGACTTGGTACAATCAAACCTTTGTTCTACATGTGGCTCTTGATTTCACCATCCTCTTTTCTATATTGCATTATGTAGGATCATGCATTTAGGGCATAATGACTTTCTTTTCTAGGTAGTTGGCTCCTAATGTGTGGTCCATCCTAGTTCTCATCAACATATCTTGTAACATAACAGGACTTGATTCTTTTGGTTACATCATAATATTGTCATAAGGATTCATCCATCTATCCTATTTACCTTGGTGAAATAAAAATATCTGATCCAGGTAGAATGATTCATCATGAGCATAAGTGATTTAGGCTTGCTAATGTTCATGGTTATGATTATGGATTTCTTCATTACTTATGGCTAGAAGTGAACTCTGAAATCTATGAGAGGTAGCTATTTTCATATTTATTTATGTATGTGGTTTTTATTAATATATCAAATTTATTATAAAAATAAATCATGATTAACTTATATAGTAATTATGTACAACAACTACTACTTCTAAACATGTGACATTATCTCCAATGATGATGCCAATGATGAGTAATGAGTTTGTCCTATGTCTAATCATATGAATATGAATGATGAGGATATCACCCTATCATTTTCATTTATTTATTATTCTAAATATATTCTAGGAGTCATAGAAGTAAGTACCTATGTATTAAAGCTATTTTGGAGTCATTTGCATGTGCTTCTAGTTGTAGGAAAGTAAATACAACGAGACTGCAAGTTGTAGTCGATCATATAAAGTAGTTATATGCTACTACAATTTGTAGTTAATTGTAATCTAAAGAAAGTGAAGAATTTCGTATTCCTTATGTTCAGTAGCAAGCTTTAGGCTACTATGAGTCATAGTAAGGTCATAGTCAAAGGTTGCAAGCTAAAATTCATCATAATCAATAAAGAATTAGAGGCAAAAAATGTTAAGTTTTAGTAATATAAGCATGTTGCAAGTTGTAGTATAGCCACATGCTAGAAAGTATGAGGAATTATGAGGCATACTTACTCACAACCTAGAAAAATAATTTTTCAGAAAATGCACAACTGTTTAAAGAAATACCAATAATCAAAGAAGATCAAGGGTTATTCCAACAGTTATAAAAGAATGTCTAAAGTTCAAAGGAAGGACAAGACAGTCTATGGAAAGGAAAAGAGTATCCAAGAGAGAGATGAGGTAAGACTAAGAGAACTTTAGGGAGAGATTAGCCTAGGATACATGAAAGGTCTTCTATGAGTGTTTTGTTATCTTAAGTTTGTATACTCAAAGTATGAACTACAATTTAGAGATTAGTTTGTATACTCAAAGTATGACCTCTAAGCTCCTTTAGAGAGTTGAGTTGAGAGTGTCTTCTCATTGATATTATATTTATATATTTGATACTAGATTAATAAAGTGAAAATTGTTTGATTTCCTTGTATTCTTATTCTTTAAGGAAATTTTACTTTGAAGAGTATGGAATTGAATCCATTTAAGATTTGTTGAGATGGATCCATACCATATTTGTATTAAAGCATTATTTTGGAGTAATATACATCCAAAATTATTATCTTCATCAATAATTTTAAAGAATATTATATTCTTTATTTATAATTATCATTTAAATAAAAATTTCTTTGATCCTTGTGACGTCCAGTTCTTTTATGATCTTTGAGCACTAATTTACTTGAAATACTAGTAATTAAAGTGGATTACTTAAGATTTACACTTTCATATTAAAGACTAGATTCTTTCCTTTAAATTAAAGGAAAGTTTTTAAGGATATCATCTTATTACTTTAATATTTTTTCTTAGAACTTATTGAAACTATGTATTCTAAGAAGAACATTAATCAAGAACTTGAGAAGCCCAAGGATACAATCAAAGCTTTTATGGCTAAAATTCAAGAATTCATTTCCAATATATTATCAAGTAGACATAAAGACCTTAAATAAACTTCAAAAAAGACCTAAAGAGGATATTGAACATGAAAATCCTTTTGCATTAATGTAAAGTAAATTAAGGAGAAGTGATCAAAGAGCTTCAAGAAGAGAAGAGTCTAGAACTCAAAGTATGAATAAAGATTCAAAATCAATCATGTTAGTGAAAAGAATAATTATGAAAGATATGTAAAATTATAGAAAATTTCTTCATGTTGGTATTTCTATCTTTAAAATTATTGATGATACAAATTTCTTCCTTTCATGCATAAGAGTTGTGAATAAATTTTTTCTTATTGAGGAAATTTATATTAGGTCTATGATTCATATTGTTGAAAGTAAATTGGAAGGATTTTTTGGCCTCTCTCATGTTTTGGTGGTGTAGAAACTAGACAATGAAGAAGTATGCTTGGTTGTTCTTATGTTTCATGCTTTGAATAATATAATAAGCACCACAACCTAGTAGAAGTTAAGGAAGCTAGATCAAGAATTCAGGGTGGATGAAGGTTAAGGATCAATATTCTTTCTCAATCACAAATACATGCTAGATTTCTAGACTTTAGTCTTGATATCTATACATAAAATAAGCCAAGTTTACAGGTCAAATAACTTCCAGCCTATAAATCGCAAATCTAAGATCAAATATCCTAGTTTTGGACATCCAATCCTTTAGTATGGATTTTCAAGTAGAGTCAGAATAGATGATAGTGTGGATGACCTAGCATGCTCCAGATGTCTAGCCTAAGATTTAGCATTCTTAGTGTGGAAATTCAAGCAATGAGTGGGACTTCCAAGGTATCCATTAATATAAATAATAAAAATCATTTGTAGTCATTTCCTTAGCTCTAATTCAAATTAGAAAACTTTCATGTTATAAAATCTATTTAGGAAAGTTCCCAGATTCATTATTCAAGGCATGCACAATAATCAATAGGGAAATAATTAAGATTTAGGGGTTAAATTAATTCTTGAATGAGATTTTCAAAGGGCTTGAAAGGTTGAATTGGAAGCTATAACATCATAGCTACATATCATTCCTATCATTTGATTCTATTGAGTGCATAAATCAATTATTCATTCATTATCTCATTGCACATATATGGATCTAAATATAGGGCTCATTATGTCTTTGCCCTAGTGAGAGCTTGATTGGTGTAATCTGATTTTTGGAATTACTTTAACTATATTCTCTACCATTCTATCACTTTTATTGCTCTAAGAAATGTATATTTTCCTTAAGGATAAATCTACATTATTTTTCTTAGGAGGTCATACTTCAATGCCCAAATATTTTTTTATTCACTTTCACCTTGAGGGGTTGCATGTGTGTATCTCATAAGAGCATCACATTTGTACTTAATCTTACAAGATTCTTGGAAGTCTAGTAAGATACTAAGCTTGAAAAATTATTGATCACCATGTGGAAAGTGTGTAGAATCCAAGGATCTATCATAATGATAACCTCAACAATATCTCTAATTAAATTTAAATTTTATATTGGTGAGCTTTACTACATCCATTGGTGAGTTTGTTTTTTCTACATTTTATTTTAGTAGTTTGATTTAAATTTTTAATCTTTTATTATAACTCATTTATTCCCCTTCTCTCCTCTTTATAAGTTAACTAATTCTCAAGTGGTATCAAAGCCTAGTTACTCTCTCTTTTCTAGATCTTACACCTAGTGAAAATGGAAGAATAACAAGAATTGTTCCTTGCATGATCACCTATCTTTGATGGTACTAACTATGCCTTCTGAAGATGTTGAATGCAAATGTACTTAGAATATTTTTATTTTGATCTATGGAAAAGTGGTGTTGATGGATACAAAGTACATAAAAAATGATCAAAATGAAAAAATAGAACACAAAAAGGATTTCATGTATGATTCAAAAACTAGAAATGGAATATCTTCCACATTGACATAAGAGAAGTACAATTGGATTAGCCATTGCAAGGTACTCAAGGAAGTTTGGAATACCTTGGAGGAAACATATAAAGGTACTAAAGTGTTCAAACAATCAAAACTTCCTTTATGCTTAAATTAGTTTAAGAACCTTAGAATGAAAAAAGCTAAGAAGATTCATCAATACTCTAATAAAAAACATGATCTTATTAGTTTCATTAAAGGAATAGATTAAGATGTTTTTGAAAGAAAATTTATTTAACTAATTATCAAGTGGTATCAGAGCCTGGTTGCTCTATCTTTTCTAGATCTTACAACCTAGTGAAAATGGAAAAATAACATGAAATGTTACTTGCACGACCACCTTTCTTTGATGGTACTAACTATGCCTTCTAAAGATGTTGGATTCAAGTGGTGTTGATGGATACAAAGCACATATAAAGAAATGATCAAAATGAGAAAACAAAACAAGAATAATTTCATGTATGATTCAAAGACTAGAAATGCCATATCTACCACATTGACATAAGATGAGTACAACTAGATTAGCCATTGCAAGATACTCAAGTTTGGAATACCTTGGAGGAAACTTATAAAGATACTAAAGCATTCAAACAATCAAAACCTCTTTTATGGCTAAATTATTTTAAGAACATTTGAATGAAAAAAGCTAAGAGGATTCATCAATACTCTAATCAAAAACATGATCTTGTTAGTTTCATTAAAAGAATAGATTAAGATATTTTTGAAATAAAAGTTATTTACAAGATATTTAGAACATTAAATTCCATGTATAAAATAAAGATAATTGTTATGGAAGAGATAAGATATGTTAACACTTTAAAATTTAAAAAACTTCAAAGTGCTCTTACCACTTATGAGATGACTATAGTTGAGGAAGGAGTGCTCAAGGATGTTCCTATTTCTCTCTCCTCATATTAAGCAGTAGATAATAAAATCAAAACATTCCCAATGTAGGAGCTTTTTGTAATGATCATGATGATCTTAAGGACCCACAACTTGTACTACTTACAAAAATAGTTAGTAGTATAATCACTAACCAAGTCATCAAGGAAAGATAAAGAATAAGAAATATAAAACCAAGAGGCAAGCCATCCGGTAAGGTACCAAGGACTACTTCTACAAATATTATGAATATTATTTTTTTGGTATTTATTAAATGAGATAATTTTACTCAAAATGTTCAAATGTCAAAAGATTACAAGATGGAGTCAAACTAAAGGAAAAATGAAAATTCTTAGTTAGGAAATGAAATGAATAAGAAGAAGTTTGTGAGATGCAAATATAGGAAGGTGATACCTCCAACAATCATCTTACATGGATGGCTATAGCTTCCTCATCACAAGACGATGATGGTAGCTCAAGTGATGTAGAGAAAATTGACAAGTCTAAATAAAGGTATGGATTTCTTAAGAAACATTTTTGAAAATTACCATATATTTTCCTTAGATTTAAATGTAAAATACACCAACATTCATTAGAGTATGAGCATTACAAAAACTCATGTTTAACGCATAAGCAAGGTCAGAGTCCTTAAGTCCAATATTGATAGCCTAACAACTTTGAATAAGTCCTTAAAATTGTAGGATCATAGAGAAGAAAAACTAAAAATGATTAATGTCTCAACAAAGCAAAAACTCTACCTAGAAATGAGATTAATGAACTACATAAAAGGATAAACCATGAGAAAAAAATGGTAAAAATATTTTCTCTTGAAAAAGCATCAATTGATCATATACTTCAAAAATAAAGTAGTGCAAAAGATAAGAGTGGACTTAGGTATAGATACACCATTACAAGACACCTTGGTAAAATCACAATTAAATCAAGTAATTCTCATCAAACTACTACATTAAGGAATGCTTCTAAAAATAGGTATATCTACCCCTATCCTCTTAGATTTACAAGTTCAAAGGCTTGGTTTAATTATGAATAAATAAAACCTATTAAATCTTACTACTCATATAGAAATTAAATATTTCAAGATGCATCTCACCTAGTCTTCATGAGACAAGGTAGACATGATCTGTAAGATTTTAGATCAAGGATATGAATGCCCAAAATAAAACACCAAGAAAATTATTGAGGAGGTAGAAGTCAAAACTTCATAAAGATAAAGACTCCAAGAAAGAAAGAGTCCAAGAGAAGCATAAATGGAAAGGCAAGTAAAGTTAAACAAATCACCCTACATCTTTACATTACAAGGTCAAGAAGAAAACCATTCCTAACTAGGTTAGTCAAGGTAACCTTTTCCTCTTGTTTATAGATTAGAGTAGATTAGGAATACTTTTATTTTTATTTTTCTTCTTTTTATCTTTTTATTTTCTTCTTGATCTCCACAAACTATATTTGAGGCATACATGATTCCATCCATGTCCTAAACTATTTTTAGGATAGGCTAGACATTCACCATCTATGTGGAATTTTCCAACTAGGTTCTTGGATGTTCACACTGATAATGAGACATCCCAGCCATAGATAGAAAAAATAAAAATGAAATATTAAATCCTAGTTCATAATAATAATATATCCTATATGTCCTTATTTTCTCACTACATACTCTATCTGAGGCACCCCATTAGTAAAGAGTCAAGAGAGAAGAAAAAGCATTAGAACTTGAGCAACATAACAAAGAAGAAAATGAATGTTCATCACTTTGGTAGTAAACAATTCTACCATGGTAGAATAGTAATTGATGAGAATTCATCCCTAAATCCAAACAAGATAGGGTATAAACCCTCATTGAGATTTGACATTAAAAAGAAAGGAAATGAATCTTACCAATGTGTTTTTATTATAGTTGTATCTTCCATATTGATTAATGAATTACTAGGATTTGATGCCTCAAGTTCACATAGGTTACAAATGAAAATACCTATAATGATATATTCTATATCACCATACATGCAATATTAAAAAGATATTTTTATTTAAGGTTTTTCGATGATCCTAACTTTGTATTAAAACCTAAAGTATTTAGAGTAGATATAATAGCCTATGCTTCAATTATCTCTCTTATCATTTACTACAACCTTATAGTAAAGGATGGGACTTATGATCACTTTTTCCATAGAAAACCATAGTTCTCTATTATTTAATTTTTGGTATGAAGTTAAACTTAGGTACATCATTAGTAGAGATCTTATAGCTATGCATTCCAAAGCCTAAACCTTTAGGTACCTACTGTTGATTAGAAAAATCATTAGGCATACTAAAATTAAGACCCTTGACATGTCCATCATCCATGACAAGAAAAGAGTATGCATAAAAAGGGATGGATGTAGTATCGGAGTTGCATTAGGAGAAAGAGCACCTACATCCTAGGCCTATAGATTTTTCCTCTTATTTTCTATATTTGTGAGAGATCTTGAATCTGCTCTAACAAGGCTTTATAGGCTTCTACCTAAAATATTAGTAGAATAGACTTTAATCTATCTAGGTTGAATAGACAAGTTGAGAGACTTAAGAGGAGATAAGTTAGCATCTATTAATAGGAGGAGTTTCCAATAAATTCTATTAAGAAGAAGGATGTACCTCATTCCTATGCTTCCAATGTTGGAGCATCCAAAGGGCTATGATTCACGTATGATAGAGGATTCAAAGGAGGAATTAACATCTACAAGGAGATCACATCAACAAGAGGAGTAGGAAAGGTATGAGGATAAACCTTATTACTTAAATGAGGATGCAACAAGGATCTAATTTGAGGAGTCATCTACTAAGAAATACAGAACAACTAATGATTCATTCATCTAGGGTACTATGGTTAATATCTTTTTTCCTTTAACACCAAATACTTAGCAATGATATCATTCTAAAAATGGATCATAGACCTTTCAATTATCTAGATAGTCATCTATGAGAATAAGTTTCAGGAAAAAGCTTGAAGCATGCATACGATTAGAAGTTATGCTACAAGGGATGTACCATGAACTACTAGCAATAATGATGATGAGAAGAAGTATCATTCTCCTATGTATCAATATGATGATTAAGATTAAATACATATGAATTGTTTTATACCTTTTTTGGTGAAGTTCAAGAATGGGGGAGAGAGAATAGAAGATCATGTTAATGAATCCTAGTCTTAGTGTGCATACATCCTCTATCTTTTATTTTATGTGACTTGTTAGCTTAGCCTTATTTTCATGTTTACTTATGCATCCTATCAACTTTCATTTATGTTTCAGAAGACATATTTAGATGAATGAATATGTATAAGATATATTGAATATATACATATATGATATTTCATAGCTAGCTTAAGATTCTTCATCTTTGTATTTTATTATTCTACAATTTATGATACTTACTCATTCTTAAGTTTTTGGACATCACAAAAAAGAAGTATATTATTAACCTATTTCACATTTTGATACTATCAAAGCTAAGAATTATAGAAGTATACTTGATTACTATTGTATTTCAACTATTGACAAGGCCAATGAGAACCATGACAAGGTAGAAGCCAAGGAAGATAAATCAAGGTTTAAGGGATGCATTGAGGGCAAGAATTGATCATGTTTATCAATCATTAATGTAGTCAATACATCTAGACTTTAATCTAGACATCCAAGTAGAGAGAAAATCATGTTCAAAGATCAGATAACATTCAATATAAATGTCCCAATTTTGGATGTTCAAGACTAGAAGCTAGACATCCCAATCCTAGAATAGGATGTTCAAGCCTTCAATGTGGATGTCCAAGAAAACCTAGAATAGATGATAATATGGATGTTCCAACATGCTCTAGATGTCTATACCCAGACTTAGTGTTCTTAGTGTGAGCATCTATGTCATGAGTGAAATGGCCAAGGTAGTCATTAAGGAAAATAAAAAGTTCATTTATAGTTATTTTCTTAGCTCTAGATTGAAGCAAGAAACTTTCATGACATAGGATCTATTTAGGAAAGTATACAAATTCATTCCTTAAGGCATACAAATTGATAAGAAAATCATTAATATTCAATGGTTCCATTGATTCTTGGTTGAGATTTAAAAAGGGCTTGGAAGGTTGAATTGGAAGTTATACCACCATAGTTATATCTCTTTCCTAGAGTTTGATTGTATTAAGTGTATACATTCATTATTTCATTATTAATCTATGAATTTTGATTTAGGACTTGTTATTTCATTCTCCTAGTAAGAGCTTGATTGGTTTGGATCTAATTTTTGAAATCACTTTCCCTATACACTATCATTCTATCATTTTCATTTCTCAAAGAAGTGTAGATTATTTCTGATTGGATGTCTACATTATTTTCCTAAGGGTTTCACACTTGATTACCTAAGTGTTTGTTAATTTTCCTTCACACTAAAGGATTATGTATGTTTTTCTTATGATAGCATCATATTTATACTCAACCTTACGAAGTTCTTCAAAGTCTTATAAGATACTAAGCTTGAAGTATTGTGAATAATCCTATGAGAAGTGTGTGATATTTGAGGATCTACCATAGTGGTAGCCTTAGTCATAACTTTAATTCAATTTCAATTTTATGATGGTGAGCTTTACCACATATTGGTAAGTTTATTCTTAATGCACTTAATTTTAGTAGTTCAATTTAAAGTTTGAATTTTTATTATAACTCATTCATCCCTCCCCTCCCCTGCCCTACTTCCTCTTATAAGTTTACTAATTCTTAGAATTAGTAGCCAAATGATCGAATATATAATGTATCAAGAATGTTGAAAAGCACAGTAGATATATTAAGAGTTGGAAACTTATAGAATTCATGCTAAAGAAAAAAATTAAAAAGATTTCCTACTATAATGAAGCCATAAAAAAATCAAATATCTCAAGAAATGGAACAAAGAGGTGAAAGATTATTATGTTGAGTTTTGTAATACTTTATGAAAGGTTCATATCCATTGATCCAAATATGAGTAAGCTTCTAATTTTTTTGGTGGAATAACTAAACCACCAAAAAATTTTATATGCTATAACTAATCTTCATCATGTAGCTTTCACCCCATGAAACCCAACGTAAAATTTCATTGTAAATGTCAAAATTGTAATCCACAATGGACAATTTCACATACATTATACTCTTAAGGCTAAAAAATGCCTCATAAGTAGTGAAAGCCTCATTGCCCAAGTGCAAAAAGTCACCTAATGTTTATGTTTACCTTGAGGGAAAGCACTTACGATGTATAATAAGCCCCCAAATTTGAGCATTCATTTCACCTAAATTTGGTAGCCAATTTGTAGCAAAATTACATTACATTTGTAGCCATTTTGTAGCCAATTTACACTTATTTCATAGCCAATTTGTAGCCCCACTTATCATCCAAAAATCCTATAAAATCCAACCTTAAACATCATTTATAGGTTCTAGAATTTTTCAAGGAGTTGAACATTTTTGTTCAATAATTTTATGCAATTTTCATACACACAATTCCACACTTGGGACATTTTCAAGCACTCAAGAGCTCTTACAAGTTCCCATACTTGCACTCCCAAGGAAGCATTATAGCCTTGAGTGACCTAATTGATAGTTCCAAGGTTGCAACAGTGAAGGAAGGTTTGATAACATCAAGAGTGTCTTAGCATTTGAATCATGGAGCTCATCACATTAGCTTTAACAACCTTTGAGCTCTTGCTTAAGAAACCTATGTTCCCCTGCCCTCATTTTTTTTACTCATCCAGGCACCATTTGTACACATTTTTCTAACTTATTTTTTATTATTTTCTTAATAAAGTTTTAAGTTGTGAGTTTTGTGTTTAAATGTAAATTTATTATTTGTGCATTGTTCAAATATGTTTTTCTTTTCATGTTTTGCATCTCATAAGTCCTTGGTTGATCTACCAGACTAGCTAGGACACCTTGAATCCCATTTCTTTCATGAAGGCCTTGGGGATTCATGGTTGAGAAACTACTTGCACTACGGATCCTTGGTTTTCATTCTAGTAATCAAGATCTATTATTTTCATAGCTATTTGTAGCCAAAACCTTTCAAAAATTAACACTAGTCTTTCCCCCCCTATGACCAAAACTATAGTGTGGAAGTTGTAGGTAGTTGGGTTTTTGGCTTTTCATAGCATTTGTTGTGAATTTTATAGCACAAATCTAGAATTGATATCTCTTCCTCCCTATTTTTCTTATTGCCAAAATTTTATTTTCTAGCTTCTAAATGTGGATGGTTCAACTCTTTCGTGAGTTGGCTTTTCTCTCCATTTTCCCAAGATGACAAAGTTAGCAACTACCCAAAACCTATTTTAGTTGAAAAATACTAACGTTTCACTTTTATATTTAGCCTTCCCCCCATCAACATTGAGGTAAGGGGTGGCAGATACCCATCATCTCACCCCCTTTTCCTTCCACCTAGCCCTTGCCCATGCCACCCCCACCCCTCTACCATACCTAGTGTGGAAGCAGTTGGGAGGACAACATTGATGAAATTTAAAATTAATTTCATAATCAGATCTACTTTTGATATAATTTAAAAGCCATTTTCTAGCCAAAACTCCCAAGGAATCCAATGTTTTCTTTATGCCCCCTATAGCAAAAACCTTAGCGTGGAAGCTATAGATGATTTGGATGCTAGAACTTTACAACACTACTATGAATTCTTAGAGCAAACTCAATGTGGAAGCTTCAATAAACATTTCATTTTTGTTTCCATATTAGTTGACACTAAACTAATGTTGGTTTCCATACCAACCAAGCCTACTTTTTCCACCTTTTGATAAAATTTTGCACCCTACCAAAACCATATCTGGAAATTTCCAAGTTTCCATTTTTGAATTCAAACTTTCCTCACTCTCTCCAATGTTGGAATAAGAAGGTGTGAGATTTCCATTATCTCACCCACCTCCCCCACCCCCCACCCGCCCCCGCACACCCCCCTCCCTTCTTTCCATCCTACCCCCTACATACCCAATGTAGAGGTAGTTTGGAGGCCAACGTGAGTGGGGTTTGAAGCCAATGTTGAAAATGTTCTATTTTTGATAAAGGGGTAAACTCTCCTTACACCCTACTTACTAATTATATTAAGAATATCAATTTTTACCAGTTTCATTTCCTCTAAGAGTTTCTGAATTCCTTTCATTAGAATTTACTCCTATTTTACCTTTTATAGTCTATTTTTATGTAATTCTTAGCACTATAGGCATGCCTTTCTGAAAATCCACCAAATTGCCCCTCACATTCACTAGCAAAGATCATAACCAAAAAGTCATGAGGGTGTATGATCCCAAAGACCTTGTCATCATTCAGTGTAGGTGATCTTTGAGAGTCATAGGGGAGAGTCCTAATCTTGCAACCATAAATGAAGATCACTATAATTTCATTTGTGCCAAAATATAGGTAGGTATGCTAATTCCATGAATTGAAGTCAAGGGAAAAAGGGAGTTTGAGCTCATATATGAAGAAATTCCTCTTAATGACATCTATTCTAGTGTCCTAGCCCAATTGATTACCACAAAAGACGAAGATGACTAGCCTACCATTAGGAAACAACAAGAAAAGGAGGATGAATTTAGAGTAGAATCTAAGCCTAAAAACATCCTTAGAGAACTGTTTCAACAAACATCCTCCAACATCACAAAACCTTCTCCTAATGCTTCTATTTTCTCCATGGACATGGTGCCACCATCTTTCATTCCTTTGCATCCTACTATAGTAGATCCAATGCTTGTTGTAGCTACACATCACACTCAGTCAATGCCATAAACAACAAACTATAACACATCAATGCCATTTGCAACATAGCCTCGATATACCAAACCATCAATGGTGCTCAAATGGGGTCCACCATGGAACCCCTAATAATACAAGGATCTCACACCACATTTGTCCCATTTTTTCTTCAAGTACTAGCACAAACATCTTTTTCTTTGTTTGGCCCAAAAACCACAACCATAGCACAACATTTTCCTTCTATCATGCAACCCATACCAAGGCACAAGCATCACAACAAATATCACAACCTTATGTACAAACCTTGAAAACTATGGGGCCATCATAAGGCTTGGATCAAGCCTTCCAAATGATCCAAGACTTAATGGAAAAGTTGAAGAGGCTTAAAGCCTCTACCACACAAACTATCAAGGTTATGAACTTCTACCAAGATGATCCCATAAATCATATAGTCCCACCTTTGACAGTCCATCTTGGTGTCCCCATTCCACAATTTAGAAAATATAATGGAAAATGTGACCATAGTGCTCACCTTATTACCTTTTTATTTGAATGTTTTCTCTTACAGCCATGGCCTCATATCATCATGAGGATTTTTCCTATGTCTTTGACTAGAAAAGTGCTTGATTAGTATCACACATTGCCTAGAGGATCTATATCCTCTTTAGAGGACTTAATAGCCTAGTTTGTTAACTGCTTCAAATATAACCAAAAAAATAAGAAGTGGGCACATGTAACACAAACAAATGACCAAAGCCACTTGAAAGAAACACAAGTCACTATGTGAAATATCCAAACATCCCTTTCAAGTAATTAAAGGTCATTCCCAATTGCCTAGATACTTTAAGTTAGACCACTTTTTCCATTATCATCAATTGCCTAGTCATGATACAAACTTTTGACTTGCATTGAAGGATGACTTGCAAAGGATGATAGATAAGAGGGAACTAGTCTTAGATGCTTCTAACCTAGTTCAGCCACAAAACTAGTCAATGCAGGTCTACAAAGACCCATTGAATGCTAATGATAGCCCCTATGTTATTTCAACATTCAACATTGATGACAATTAAAGACCTATAGGAGAGCCATTCATGATTTAGGTATCCCTCTACAATGAGATTGCTTCTTCAACATCCTATAGCTCAAGATCTCCCTTCATTATGAGAGTACCATCATGAATGCCTCCAAATGAACCTTTTTTTCATTAAGGTTTTCCAACCCAACACAACCCAAACAACCATAGCCTAGACAACTACACAATAACCCCTTGTCGTAGCCAATGCTATTGCCTCGTTCTTATAGCCAATGGTTGACAACCAAAAAATTTCAGCCAACCAAAGGAATAAGCATAAGAAAAGCTTGAAAATAAGGGAGATAAGTAGATGGAGGCACAAAAGGAAGTGGGCTTTCCAAAGTCCACTCCCATTTCAACTATGCTTATCACCTTATCTACCCCATCTCCCTCAACCAACAAGCCATATGAGGATACTAAAGCCCATAACCAAAACAAACAAAAAGAGCCACAACCTAGAGCTAAAGTTTGTATTTTGGGATGCATGGAGGAAGTGAAGAAAAATTAGGGTGACAAGCCCATAGGTAATGAGAAAAACTTCCTTAGTGAAATGGATCAAGTTAGGCAATTATTGTAGAACAAAAACACAACTTTAAACTTGTATGACCTAATCATGACTTCTATCATACATCGTGAGGTGCTAGTCAAGACATTGACCTCCATACCCATTAGAGAGGATATTCCTACTAAAGATAAAGCCATCCATGTAGTGACGATTCCTCCATTACTAGGGGAGGAGAAATCAACATCCTTGACATTTCATGATATCAAAATTAAGTTTAATCCCTAAAAAGTAAAAGTGACTATAGCTCCTTTATTCATAACAATAAGCATTGGACAAGTTAAAGTACACTATATGCATAACCAACACCATCCCATGCACGATCATTGAATGCCTAGGCTTAACTAAGCAAGTATAACCTACAACCACCATAGCTATTAAGTCATTCAATGAATCAAGAGTTACCATTAAGGTGTCTATCTCCTTAGATTTTGTAGCTAGAGAATAATTTTCTACAAATATAAACTTCTTGGTGGTAGAAGAGACACTAGGATTTAACCTAATCTTGGGAAGACCTTGGTTGGGTCAATTATGAGCTATGTCCCCAACCATCCATCAAGAAATTCACCTTCCTTATGAAGGAGATGAGATTATCATTCATGGTGACAATGTGGCTTCACTAGTTATTAATAATGTGGACATAGAATAGGGGTTTGATGTAAAGCTTCAAGAAGAAGCTCCTAGCCATAAAGAGCAAAAACCCAAGACAACCAACAATGAAAATGATAAGTAATGCGATACATTATGGGATGAACTCCCTTTTAACATCATAATTGAAGGTGATGACGAATACAAGCTTATTTAGAATAGGCCTTACTCACTCCCTAATAATGCAAAGATTAGGAAGAATCTACACAAGTGAAGTTTACCTTAACCTTTCCATGCATTGATAGCCATATAGCCTTAGTTTTCATTTATAGTTTGTTACATATGCAATTGTTGTTTTATGGTTTATGCACATAGCCTAATGCATGTAGCCTAAGTTCATTTTCATTTTTATCTATCACATTTCTTTATTTTTACTTATGTTTTAAACATTAAAAAGGCATGTCTCTCAAACATGGCCCACTAAGGCCTAAAACTAGCATCATGGTTTGCTATGACATTAAACTAGTACTCTATTTTCTAAGATGTTAAAATATCATTGTGGCCTACCATGGCCTTAAATTGACAAGACAATATAACCTATGTCCATAATGACCTAAAACTAGCAAATATCTTATATATTATGACATGCCCTTTTAGCAATTAGCCATGACCAAAAACATCAATATAGCCATTTACAACATTTACTACTATAGATACATATAGCCAAAATAAAAAAAATATTTAAATTTGAAATTAAAATGTACATAACATATAGCCATAATCATAATGTGTAGCAATGATGCCAAAAAATAAAAACCATCCATAACATAGTTCTAATTAACCATAACCATCAACATACAAACAAAAACAAATAGCCAACAAGCTAAACTAAAGGAGGCTATTGAGTGACATCCAAAGGAGGAGGAGGTGGGTCATTTTCACCCTCACTTCTAGGGTCGCCAATGTCTCCTATGGTCTAAAATGCAACAAGATATAGCTAGTTAGTAACCCATAGACAAAATCATGACTTAAAAAAAGAAAAAAGAAAAAATATATCAAACCTACAAAGAGTCTATCTCCATCACTTTTGAGGATAGATGGAAAAGGCCTTCCTCCAAATGATGGAGGATCTAGTCCTCCATCATATTAACCCAGTCAACATACCCAAGATCAACTCCAAAAAGAATGTCAATCCTATCTATAGAAGTCCAAGTAGGAGGCTCATGAGTAACAATAGTTGTAGCAATCTCACCCACAAAAATGGTAACTTGAAAAGTAGGGGATTGCTCCACCTTGAGAGTGCTTTCAAAATGTTGATAGGCACTATCTACTTGAATCCCTTTAAGTAATAGCTCTCTCTTGTACCATTCAATTGACTCTTCTTTAAGCCACTTTAGGTAAGGCTCATGATCAGCCTTATATTGATACTTGTAAAACTTTTATGTCTTGCCCCACTCTAGGATCTGAGCACAATGATCCTTCTAGTCCTCAACATTTTGGAAGATGAGGTCCATCTACATACATTGCTCTACCATCTCCTATAGGATGACTACCTTATCTTGAACAACATGCCAGTAGTGGGCCCACGTAATCTCCTTAGTCTATAACTTTCCCATGTTAGCCACTTTGACTTCCACAAAGGCATTACAATCTCAAAGATTCCTAATTATATCCTTCTACCTTTGAGTCTTTTCCCTCAAGGCCATAACTTCCTCCCATAGGGATTTGTTGGACCTCTCTAGTTGCCATGAAGCTTTTGCACATGACATTGCCAAATTAGTGGCAATCTTGTATAGCTTCATGAGTACACTAGATACATTAGAGGGAAGTCAAGATAAGGAGTCTACCTCCATGTCTCTACTAGGGTCCCACTCCATAGATAGTACTACAAAAAAAATAAAAAAACCAACCATAAGAAAAAACCTAAAATAGCCATAATGCAAACAAGGCTATGATTGAAGCACATAAAATAGAATCCTTACCTATCTCAAGTTCAACCTAATGCAACTGATCGATGATGTCCTTAGCCATTCCATGTAGGAACTCCACTTTGTCTAAAGTCTCTACCCATGGTTTTGTGAGAAACTTAGGGATAGGAGCTTGTGCTGGTAACTCAGGATCTATTGTAAACATAACAATCATCAAAAGGCTAGGATGATGACCAAATATAACCAATGAAATATAGCAAAAATATTGAGGCATAGGTATACTTGGCTCCTCCTCCTCTTCCTCCTCTAGGATGATTATTAGATAGGTACTTGGTACCACCTCACCAAACAAGATATCTAGATCATCTACACTATCATTGGCAAGTCCTTCAACCATAGGTTGCTGTAGGAGTGCCTCTTATACATGCCTTTGTTCTACCTCCATAGTAGCTTGGGATACTATAACCTACTGCTTATCTGCAACCATAGCACATAGAAAACCAATCAACACATAAAACCATAAAGTATCCACAAAAATTTTAAAACATGAAATAGCTAAAGCTAAACAACGCATACCTACAACTTCCTACTATGATGGCATAAGCTTAAACTTAATCTTCTTTAGACTAGGCTAATCTGATGCTAGAGGTGCCTCCTCCATAGGAATCTTGAGTTTTTCTCTAATAGCCCCTTTGACCTTCATGCACCATCATTTGACATCCTAAACTCTAGTAGGAAATAAGCGGGGCTCATCATCATCAATACTATTAGGATATTCATGCTACTTAACATCAATATTCTTAGTGATGAGTGATAATGTTTCATCCATCTCCTCTAGTGGATTTTGGGCTTACATTGCTGGATAAATGTGCTATATCCAAGGCCTAGAAAGTTAGTTTGGGTCTTGGCAAACCCATCACCCATTTCTATACATCACTAGAACCTCCGCAAACCTATTTAGATAACTTGCAAAACATGCAAAGTGCATATGGATTATTGTAGAGGTATTAACACAAAGTCTAAGGATCTCCTATCAAAGCCTAGTAGCCAAAGCAATAGCCCAATCAAATTTGATGCCCTCCATCAAGACCTTCTTAAAGGTCCACCCCTATGCTAGGTTGATCACCTTCTTTTGTGATAGTAGTTTGGGGAATGCATGAGACCTAAACAAAGGATATAATTTCTTTGCATCAAGGTTCATGAAGCTATCCATTGAAATTCTAGAGTGGCACATGCTAGAACCAAGCCATTCTAGAACTTCCTCATGATGGCCTAATTCCCTCACCATCCTGGTGGGAACCTTTGTTCCATTAGCAAGGACACCAAACAAGTCATGAAAGAGGCTAGCACCTACATCAATGTTCACTGTAACATCTTAAATGATGGTGTTAAAGTAACCAACCTCTTCAACAAAGAAGTTGATAACATGTAACATCTTCATAGCAACGATGGAGGGAATAGGTGCCATAAATACATCAAGAAAACCTGCACACTAAATGGTTGCTTGAACATATTTAGGTAGCTATCCCTTTAATCACTCCTATGCTAATGTCACATCACCAAACTTTAGGATGATGGTATCCTCATGACATGAACCTAAAAGTGGTATAATGGCATTAGCTAAGGTAGAAGATCCTACAAACCAATAACCAGAGGTTAGCATCAATATGAGCAATTTCAACAACCAAGAAGAGCAATAAAATACTTAGAGCCATAAAATAGTAAAAATATATGTTCACCTTTACTTTTCTTCTATAGTGTGGAGGTCCTAACCACAAGGGTCTAATCCATGCTATTGGCATTTACCCACCAACTCTACATTGTCCTATCATCCTTGCACCTTTTGTATACAAGGTTAAACCTAGTAGCATATTCATCAAAATCCCCTCTTAACTATTGATATATAGCAACTCTGATTTGTGAGCTCTTGGTGAATTCATCCAAAGTAGTTTGAGCTACTGACAAGATTTGATCATTGATAATCAAGCCCTAATCATTAACCTTGTACCTACAAAAAGTTGAAAAATCAACAAATTTAGGGCAAGTAATCAAGAGAAAACATAAAAAATCATTACAATAATCATATTTACCTTTGTTGATGGTACATGGTGCTAGGTGGGTTCTGGAATAATGTGTGGGCCCTATGTGCCATCATTAGAGTATTGTTAGTATTATACTAACTATACTTTGGCATCATTTAGATCTCCATAAGGTAGCTTTGACTGATGGCCTCTGCTAGTCCCCCTATAGTCTTAGGCAATGGCGTATTAGTAATGTACCTAGTAATCAGGCCAGATGATCAAGGCAATAGGGTCTCCACAACAACCCCAACTACACCTACAAACAAGTGTGACCACCACAACATTACACTGAAGTTCCTAAGGAGGTAGGCATGGAAGTCCCTTGCCCTAGGCCAAAACCATAATGAGAGTTTCCCAAAAGGCATGCAATGTGGAGTGTTGGTCTTTGGATGACCAATATAGTACAAGATACCAAGTAGCTCCACTATGATGAGGATTGGCCTTAAGAAAACCCTACATGAAATAAAACAAAAACATTATGGCCAATTAGAATTTCCTAATAGGTTAGAAAAACATCCTAGTCAAAGGTGAAATTAGCCTTTGTAAAAAGCTCTAAGGTGTTTATCTAAATTGGTTTAAGAAATTTCACAAAAATCCATTCTTACAAATTTTCAAAGTAAAACCATTGTGGCCTATTAGAATTACTAAATGAATTTAGATAAAATAGCTAGTTAGAGGTGAAATTAGCCTCTATAAAAAGCTCTAATATGTTTATCTAAATTGGTTTTAGGAATCTCATAAAAATATGTTATTACAACCTTTCAAAGAAAAAACATTATGGCCTATTAGAATTACTTATTGAATTTAGACAAAAAAGCTAGTTGGATGTGAAATTAGCCTCTGTAAAAAGCTCTAAGGTGTTCATCTAAATTAGTTTGAGTGATTCCACAAGAAAACATTATGACAACCTTGCATCATGACCAATTGGAATGTCTCAAAAAAATTAGAGAAAACTTCCTAAGTTAGAGGTGAAATTAGCTTCTGTAAAAAGCTCTTAGATGTTTATCTGCACTAGCTTGAGAAATTCCATAAAAGCATTACTACCATATTTTATAGCCTTCATAACTAAAATTTCATAGCCAAAACTATGTCTTCATTTAAATTATGCATATATTTAGAAAATAGCATCTACATTATGCATAAAATTAAAAAAACCAAGCACAAGTTTAGAAAAAAAAAACATCTAAATTAAGCAAATTATGCATAAATTTGGAAAAAAAATGTCTAAGCTATGCACAAGTTTGAAAAAAGCATATTAAACTTAGAAAAAGACATCTAGCCATAGTGAAAGCTTGCTAAAAATAGAAAAAGCTTTAACTCTTAAAAAACAGACTTAACCATTAGTTTTGCATATTGACATAAGTTATACATATCAACCACTTCTATGTACTACAACCATGATTTTTCTTTGATTCAAATAGCCATAGCAAAAAATTCCTAAAAGATTCATTTGAAGTCCAATCAAAGCAATTCCACCTCTGTTGGAAAGCTAAAGCTAGTACCTATGTAGCCATGACTAGAAAATAGCAAAAACCTTTGTTTGCACAATGTAGGAAAATAGTCATAACTTCCTCATTTCAAGGTTAAATTAAATGAGACCACAAACATTGGAAAGAATAAACAAAAGGATACAAACAAATAACCTTTAATTTTACAAATATGTAGCATCCATTCTACCAAGGAAAAATATACAACTTGGCTTTTTGTTTATATTAAAATTTCAAAAACCCCAAAGCCTAAATATCATATAGCCATTAAAATGGTTAAAATAGCCAAAAATATTGAAACCCATTTAAATTAACACAAAAAATGGGGTAGGAGTTTGTTAACATTTCATTTTAATAAATCCTTAAGGCATAGATTTGAAAAAAATGGCCATACCCTAAAATTTTGGGAAAAAGGCATGAAATAGCAAGCCCTATTTTCAAAATCAAATCTACAAAAGCTAAAGTGATGAAACAACTATAGATCTACATGGTAGTAGCAAAAATAGGAGGGGTAATTTTTTCAAAATTATATCTTAATCTCTCCATCAAACTAGATCTAAAAACATGGCCCTAATGAAAGTAAGAAAAAACCATAAAAACAAAGGCAAAAATAGGTAGAATTGCCTACCTTGGAGCCATGATAGATGGGGCCTAGATAGAGATAGGCGTTGGAACCTATGAAAACCCCCTAGAATGATCATCCATCCTCTACATTGTAGGATTCTTGTTCTTTTTCCCTCTCTACTTGGATGTCATGGTAGGCTCAACATTGACGAAGATGAAAACTAGGAAAAGATAGGAGTTTTATGGTGGCTGTAGGGGAAATGTGAGACTTCCACACTGAAGATTGGTTGTGGTTGCCATAAGAATATTTTCCAAATCTCTCCTCCAATGAATTGTTGTAGTAGAATGATAATTATGATCAAAACTTGCAAAACTTGACTTTTTAAAAGCTAAATTTTTGGATTGTGGATCCCACCCTTTCACTTCACTTGTGTCCAAAACTTGCAACAACATTGAGATTTTTTGCTAATTTTGACACTTAAAACATTATGGCAACCTTGATTTCATACATCCATGCTAGGAATACCATGTTAATTCTTTGACAAATTCATTATAATTTCAATATCTTTTTATTTTCAATAACCCAGACTTACCTTCTTCAACCCCAAGTTTTCAAAATATGGTAACACATGAATAAGGCTAAGCACCATGGGTTTCCACACTAGGGAAGTAGTGCCCAATGTGGAAAAATGGGGGTAATACTCACTCTTGTGTCCTAACACTAATCTAACATAATTTTAACTCCAAAGTGGACCCCAAATGACCTAAAATCCCTCCAAAGTGGAACCCTACCAAACCTAGTCAAAATTGATCAAAACTAGTTGAAATTTAGGATTTGATGTGTTCCACAATAGGGAAGGCTTCTTCCACACTAACCCTCTCACCCTTAGCATGGATATATGGTGGAAAGTTAAAAATTACCTATATTAGTGATCTACTGGCCATTTCATGATGCCTAGTGATCCCTAGACCTTGCAAGAACCCTTTGAAGCTTCTGAAAGGTCCAAAAGTGGTAAAAATGGTATAAAAGTATCATACTCCTCTCATCCACAATGGGACCACCATGCCTAGCATGGAATAAGGGGGGGGGGGAGGAGAGATTACATGAGACACTTAGAAGCCTCCAAAAAGAAACATTTTGACATCCAACATTTATTGTTGACATTGACAACCCCATAGGTTGACATGCATGGTCAATTAGCTACGGATATGGACTAGATCTAACTTTCTTAATTTAGGGGACCTCTTCCATGTGGAGCCCTTCACCCTCACCATGGAAAAAAGAGGGAATCCTGAAAACCACCTCATAGATCCAAAAACAACAAGATCTTAACCTTGGGCACTGATGGTTAATGCTAGAAAACTTGTGAGCACTCATGCATAGTCAAATCAATCATAAATGATCATAAAAGCTTTCCCCTAAATTTTCCATGCTAAACATAGAATCCCCAACATGGAAAAATGAGGGGAAGCCTAAACATTACTTAGTGATTGTTGAAATAGTCAAATCTTAACACCAAACATTGATCATCAACACTAGTAACCCTGTACGTTGACATGCATGGTTGAAAAATTATCAATTTGGCCTAGATCTAACTTTCATCATTAAGTGGAAACTATTACATGATAATCCTTCAATTCCAAATGTGAAAAAAATGAGGAAAGCCTAAAAACGCCCTCACAGCTTGCAATACCACTATGACCAACACAAACAACACTGTGGACATGCATGCATGATCGAAAGTGATCAAGAATGACAAAAAGGCTTTCCCCAAAATTTTCCACATTGATCATGGAAGCCCTAGTTTGGAAAAATGGTTGGAGTTCAAAAAATTTCTTATGACCCTTGAAACAACTAAATTTTGACATTAGGTGTTAGCAATTGACATCGATGACCTAGACAACTTGCATGCATGCTTGAAAATGATCAAGAATAATAAAAAAGATTTCCCCCAATTTCTCCACACTAATTATAGAATTCCCAATATGGAAAAAATTGGGGGAAGTTCAAAAATTTCTTATCAACCTTGAAACAACCAAATTTTGATACCAAGTAGTAGCAGTGAACACTAGTAACCTTGTGAACATACATGCACAACTGAAAGTGATCATAAAGCACCAAAAAGCTTTTTACCCAATTTTCCACACTAAGAACAAAAGCCCTAATTTGAAAAAAATTGGGGAAGCCCAAAAACTTTTCATCAACCTTCAAGATAGTAGCCAAATTTTGACACTAGGCATTGTTTATCATTGTTAGCAACCTTAAGAACTCACATGCATGACCAAAAGTGGTCAAAAGTGATAAAAATGATTTCCCATTAATTTTCCATGCTAATAATGAAATCCCCAATATGAAAAAAGTGGGATAAGTTCTAAAACCATTCATCAACCCTTAAGAAAGAAAAATTTTGACACTAGGCATTAACCATCATTGCTAGCAACCTTAGAAACATGCATGCATGACTGAAAGTGGCTAAAAATGATCAAAATTCTCTCCCCCTCATCTCCCATTTTTTCAAATTGAGCATGGATGCCCCAATGTGGGAAGAAGGGGTAAAGTCTACAAAACACTTAGAAATAATCAAAATAACCAAAACTTGACATACCCTAGTTCTCGAGAATTGTAGCCTCGAAAGCTGACATGCATAGTCAATTGAGGTAAAAATTGGCCTAGATCTAAGTTGGATGATTCTTCCATGCTAATGATCCCTTTTTCCATGCTAAGGGTGGTATTCCTAATGTGGAAATGTAAGGGGGAACTTATTTGAGACTTCTAAACACATTAGAATGATACCAAACAACCTTTGAAGCATTCTAGAACCTTGGAAATAACTATTAAAGCCCTTAAAATTTACAAAATTAATTCCATATGGTCTAAAATCCATTTCCCATTATTTCCCACACTAAGCTCTCTATCCCCAATATGGAAGAAAAGGGAAAGGAGAAAAGGCCACTTAGGGATGCCCAAAATTGCAAAAGTTTGACATAGATCCATAGCCATTGACCTTGGTAACATTCGATGGTTGATTATGATCCAAATCAACCTAGATCTAAGATTCTTCATTCTTCCATGCTAGAGTAACCCTTCCAACATGTAAATAAGGGGAGGAAGCTACTTTTTGACTTTTGGAGGCAAGATGAAACTCCTAGAAGCCAATGATCTATGCCAAAGAAGCTCAGGAACTCATAGCCTCAAGACTTTACTTTCTTGACCTCATTTCAACCTCCAAAATCCATTCCTCCCATTCTTTCATGTTGGAGTAACTCCCCTAGTGTGGAAATATGGAGAAGACCTCAAATACCCTTAAACAACCTTGAACCAAATCCAGAATTGGCTAGAAACTTGCAAAATCAAAGTCTATAGTCCTAGGGGCCTATAAGCCTAGTCAGAGTGCTCCTAAAATACTCTAAATGCATAAAATAAGTGTTCACCTATTTTTCCACATTGAGTATACTTTTCCTACCATGGAAAAAAAAGGGAAGCCATTTTGATAGCTATTGACACTCAAAATGGCCTCAAATTGCCTCAAAATGAAGTCAAAAGATGCATAGCCTCTAGTATTAGGCCTTGGTTGCTTATTTGATCATGTTTGATCTCATTTTGCCTTGTATTTTGGTTCCCTATTCTGAAACACCTCTTTCCATGCTAGCCATCATGGAAACAAGGGGGAAAGACCTCTAGACTTACTTTTTGGCTTGATTTTTCCTTATTACGTAATGTTTTGGCTTGTTTTTTGGACTTATGTTGCCTTGTTAATCCTGTTAACCTTATGTGGCCTTATATGTTCACTATTTATCTTATTATATCTTTATTTACCTTTTTTTGGCCTTTAAATGTTATTAAATAGTGGGTTTTTGATCTTTCCTAGCCACTATTCGACACCATATGACCATGGCCCACTAAGGCCTTAAACTAGCATCATAGCCCACCAAGACTATAAACTAGTATCATGGCTTGCTAAGGCCTTAAACTAGAAGAATCATGTCCTTTATTGATCATTTGTAGCCTTACTTCTTACACTTCCCCTTACCTAACCTTTACGTGATCTTTGTTCACCTCTATTGCACTTTTCCGAATTAACCTTGTCTTACTAATGACCTTGGATGGCCTTGATCACATTAGATTTGCATGTCTTCTATGGAATTTTAACATTATTTATTTACTTTTACCTCAGTGTCACTTAATATGCTTTTGGTTTACATGTAAGATCAAAGTATGAGTACCTAGAAGCAAATCAGTTTGCCTTTGTGTCTACATGGACCTCACAATGATAGTAAATGGTGTATTGACCTTAATTGCCTAGATCTTGAACCTAAAATTATTTTAGATCACACAGCCCCAATAGAGACACCTATAGAGTGTCTTGAAAGCCCAAGCAAAACCCTTGATTTAGAAGTAGGAGACATAACCAAAGACTCTCTAGTTGAGGTTCATATCACAACACACAGTGGTGAGGAGGAAACCCTTAAATAAAGTTCTTCACTAGAACCTCAACATGTCCAAGACATCACCAAATTCTTACAAAATAAAAATAATATATTTGCCTAGTCATATGAAGATATGCCAAGCCTAGACCCATGTCTAGTCCAGCATAACATCATACTAGATCCTATCATTAAACCAATTAAGCAAAAAGTGTGCAAGATTAGACCTGATTTGGCCTTGGTAGTTCGTGATGAAGTCTTAAAGCTCTATCAAGAAATCTTCATTAGGGTTGTTGATTATGTAGAATAGGTATCCATCATAGTGGTAGTCCCTAAGAAAAATTGGAGTATCTATATTTTATTTGATTTTTAAGACCTATATAAAGTGACTATCAAGGATGACTTCCCTTTATCTAGTATTGATTAACTTATCAATACTACAACTAAACATTCCTTGTTGTCCTTTATAGATGGATTCTCAGAATATAACCAAATTAGGATCAACCCAAAGCACCAACTTAGCATAACCATTATGACCCCATGGCGTACTTTTTGTTATACCTTGATGCCCTTTTATCTTAAGAATGTTGGAGCATCATACCAAAGAGCCATGACCTATATCTTCTATGATTACATGTTACGTTTTCTTGATGACTATGTAGATAACATAGTCATGAAGTCCAAGATAGATGATTGAGCTTAGGTTCTATCCTAATAAGGGTATCTTTAGTGTTAAGACTAGTATGATGCTTGGCTTTGTAGTCTCTAAAGCAAGGATACATGTAGATCCTAATAAGGGTAAGGCCATATCCAAACTAGTAGTGCCCACCAACCTTAAAGAGCTTCAGGGATTACAAGGCATATTACAATTTATTCATAGGTTTATCGCTAGTCTTATGAATAAGTTACAACCCATGCAACACTTACATAAGAAAGGAGTTCACTATGACTCGATGGCTCAATGCCAAAGGCCTTTGAAAATCTTAAGTGAGAGTTGACACAACTACTGAAAATCTATCCTTTGTAAGAGGGTAAGCCATTTTACATTTATCTAGCCATCTTTGATACATCACTTTTCTCTCTACTCNGAAAGTAGCTATATAGCCTGATGGAAAGCCATAACTATAGAATTTGACCTCCACTACATATCTCAATCCTCAACAAAAGGTCAAGCTATAGTCGTACAACTCATAGTTTAGCCTATTGATGGTTAAGCAGCCATAAACCCTAAGTTCCCTGATGAACACATTAGCAGAGTTAGCCAAGTGCCCAAGGGTTATGAGGTAGTCATGAACTTCAATGGAGCTTCAACTACCCATGGGACTAGTGCCACTATCATCATAACATTTTCATCTAGAGAGATTTGATCCTTCACCTATCGCTTTGTCTTCCCATGTACCAACAACATAGTGGAATATCAAGGTTTGATTAGAGGGATGATGGAGCTCATGACCTAGGAATTAGATAGCTAGTCATCAAAGGTGATTCACAACTTGTGGTTAACCAAGTAACCAAAGTCTATGGATGTAAAGCTAAGTGCTTACAACCTTACTGTGATCTAGGAAAGAAATTGCTACAATAATTCATAGATGTTGATATCCAAAACATACCAAGAAATGAAAACATCATAGTTGATGGAATTGCTACATTAGCCCTTAGTGTGATGCTAGATGTGTTTAGTAAGTTGTTCACCTTAACCATGGACTATGTGACTCCCATCACACAAAACACTAAGTATACTTTTGTGGCTATCATTCATACTACTACTCCTAAGGAGTGGTATGATGATATCAAATTTTACTTTATGCATGGTGAATCCTCAAAAGTCCTGACTACTTCTTAGAATGACACCATACACAAGAGATAAAAATAGCATGTCATCATAGGTGATAACAAATTATGTTGATTATTCCATGATGGTGTACTCCTAAAGTGCATAGGTAAACTCAAAGCTAGAACAATCCTACCGAAGGTTCATGAAGGTGTTTGTGGAGGACATATAGGACCTAGAGCCATGACTACTAAGATTATATGGTTAGGCTACTATTAGCTCCATATGGAAAATGGTTTCTTGCAAACAATTAAGAGATGTAACACATGCCAACAATATAGTGACCTAATACATGTATCACCAGCTAAGTTACATACAACCCAAATAACATGGTTGTTTCAATATTGGGGGTTAGATATCATTGGATCCATCATGCCTAATTATTCCATAGGACATAGCTTCATCATCATTGCAACTGAATACTTTACCAAATGGGTTGAGGCTATTCCCCTTAGAAAGATCACATTTGAACAAGTTTGCAAATTTATCCTAGACAACATTGTACGTCATTTTGGCTTACCCATGATGGTAGTTACAAAAAATGGACCTCAATTTAGTAGCCAAGAAACCAAGGATTTTTGTCACAACCTAGGCATTAAGCATTATTTCTCATCACTTTACTACCATCAAGCCAATGGACAAGTAGAAGTAAGCAACAAGGCTATCATCAACTTGCTTAAGAAGATGCTAAAAAAAAGTAAGCAGAAGTGACATGAGTGGCTTTTCCATGCATTATGGGCATACATAACAACCTATTACATGGTAATTGGCATGATCCCTTATAGCCTTGTTTATGATTCTAAAGATGTTTTACTTCTTGAATTGTAGGTGCCATCACTCTGTGTAGCCTTGACTGACTTTATCAATGATGATTAGGACAAGGAGTTGTGGATAACAATACTAGATTCAATGGAGGAGTAGCATCTGCAAGTGCTTTCTCACATCAAGAATTATCAAGAAAGCTAGAAGCAAAAACATCACCATGACTTGATCATTCACAAGATCAAGGAGGGGGATGTAGTCCTCAAGGCAATTTATGAGCATGAAGACAAATTCTCAACCAATTGGAAAGGATCCTTCCTTATCACCAAAGCCTATGGAAACAATGCATTCAGAATAGCTGACATGGATGAAAATGAGTTGACCAATCTGATGAACCATTCTTATATAAAGCCATACTACATGTATCTAACTATTGTCAACAAGTGAGCTTTCTTTCAACGGTCCACTACAATCTTAAACTAGCAACATAGTCTACTACAACCTTAAACTGGAAACATGGCCTGCCAAGGCCTTAAACAAAGACCATGGCCTACCATGACCTTAAAATAGCAACATTGGTGACCTAGATAGCTTGATTATCATGTGGCCTATATGCATTGTAGCATTATAATATGCAGTGGTGTTTTGTTTTATTTATCAGTGCCTCTTGGGTGAATCCTCCAAGCACCAACAAAGAGAGGCCATTCAAACACCACAAAATTTTGCATGTTATAAATAATATTCATCATGTAGCTTTCACCACATGAAACCCAAGGCAAAATTTCATTGTAATTTTGAAAATTGTAATCCAGAATGGACAATTTCACATACCTTATACTTTTGGAGCTGAAAAAATGCCTCATAAGCAATCAAAGCCTCATTCCCCAAGTGTAAAAAGTCATCTAGTATTTATGTTTAGGCTTGTGGCCATTAAAATGCCTTTTGGAATCCACAAAAAAAAAGTAATTTGATGGGTTTTATGAGGGGTGTACATTTTTCTACACTAGAAACACATGTAAGGGGTAGATCTCACCTACCCCCGATGTGGAAAGGTTGGGGCTTTGGAAACTTTTCCCCTTTCAATGTGGACACCAAATGCACAACTAGGAAACTTTCCCCTAGTCTAAAACTTTTCCCCTTTCAGGGTTGAGGAACTGCTTGCACTAAGGATCCTTGATTTTCATTCTAGCAATTAAGGGTTTTTGGTTGTAACAATAAGGATGCAATATCATCAAGAATTCATATTTTATGATTCTAACTCTTTTGATGAAGCCTATGATCATTCTCTTAAGGCTAAAATAAAAATTACAAAGTTTGCATGGAAGAAAGATAAAGATTACAAGCAAAAGAATGAAAATAATGCATTTTAAAATCCAAGAATGTCATTTGAGGAAAGTGAAGATAAACAAATGAAAGAGAGGAACTCTACTTCATCAAGGAGATGAAGAAGAAGGGATAGATCTCCAAAGGATAAAGATCAAGGATCAATGCTATAATGGTCCTAAATAATGGAAATATACTAAGCTAGAGAAAAATACATATAAGTGAATGAAAATTTAAAGTATGCAAGAAGAGAATATATCTACAACTTTAAGAAACATATGTAAAACTAAACCTTTATAATTCATTGAGCAAAGTAACTTAAGTATTTAAATTTTTGTTGATAATGTGAATGCTAATAAAGATGTTACAAGAAAAAGTTTGTTTTGAATTTGTAATGTTGCAGGATATTCTTTGAATGTGCTTAGTGATGATGAATCACAAGATCATGTGATCTTTACTAAGG
>MNCI01013047.1:385729-404627 GCA_015680685.1 Gnetum montanum
TATAATCAAAGTGTAAGATATCTATGTCTAAGTCATCTATTTGGTTCATTTTATTAATTCTATAACTAATAAGTGGATCAAAGTGTTCCATGTATCTTTTAAATAGTTACTTTCATTTTCAAGCCATTGGGTCTCCTCTTGTTTAGTGGCTACTATGTAAACTTATTTTTGCTAACACACTTGTTCCTTAACTTTGTTATGGATTGTAATAGGGGTTCTGTTGATATTTTGAACTTCAAGCCTACAACTACATCCTTTATTATTAGTAGTAATAAATGCAAGTTTCTATCTCTCCAAAGTAATAGGTTTATCTTTTATGTCTTTTGTCGAAATAGTGATGGTTGTTGGCTTTTGTGTATGATCAACAGACATTGTTCTAGAGAGAAAGGGTGTTGCACTACCTTGACCTTGTGCTAGTTTTGATATGCCAAAAGGTCTATGAGTTTTTCAATCATGCATTGAAACTATCCTAAAGAAAGAATGTTTTCAAGGTTGTGGTGGAGATCTACTAGCATTATCATTTCCCTCCTGTGTTGTGGTGGAGATCCTACAAGTGGCATTCTTTCATTGATGTTGTGGTGTCAAACCCTCCTGTGTTATTGGAAATGACATATGGTGGAGGGAAGTATGAGAATATTAAGGATATGATAGAGGGTGAGAGCTGTGAGGTGGTGATCCCATAGAAGATGTTGCAGGTTGATGATATTTAGGAGAGTGGTAGTAGTGATTTGAGGTAGAGCAAATAGAACTAGTCAAAAAAACAAGTTGTTGAATGTAGTATCTATATGGGTCCAACTAGTAGTAAGGGTAGTTCTAGTTTGATGATGGCATTCCACAGAATTGTGGGGTTTTCTAATGTGGTTAATAGTATTTTTGAGGCTAATAAAAAGTCCTACTAGGATAGTATGGTTCATCGTAGAACTACCTATAATTACCTTGTGAAAAAGGTAATTTCCTAGGCATTTTCTTTTTTACAAACTTGGGGTTTAAAGTAAAAGCCTAATATTCATGCAGATGTAACATGGCTAGGAATATCCCTTTAGATGTTCATATAGGAAGATGTCTCATCCATCATCATCTTTTGTGGTTAATTCCATAGCCTCTTCACCTACAACCATTTTTCCTTTTTACTGATAAGTGTTCCTACTAGCTTCTTGGTTATTTTTTTAATTCTTGTTTTGATCAATTGATTCTTTTTGTGTTATCCTTTTCTCTATGAATTTTACATAAGTTGTAACTTTATTATTCAACAACTTCCACATATTATCTAGCCTTGCTTTAAGCTCATCAATAAAATTTTGTATTGGTAAAGTTTGTTGTAAAATCACCTCATTGAGACTTACCTCTTTTTCCTCATCATAGATATGAAGCTTTTTTTTTTAAGTGTTGGATCACAGTTATATTCCTCTATATTCTCTCATTTACATAGCTATCCTTCTTCCTTTTCCACCTACTCAATCATCCATTGTATCTAATGAGCTTTTACTTTAGATAACTAACCTTGGTCATAAATCCCAAGGATCTCCCTTGTTTGATTATGAAGCCTATCTATGATATGGAAAAGTTGCTCGTTTTGAGAAAAATCATGGCTAATACATTTATGTAGTAGCAAATAGTATCTATCCAAGGCCACATCCAAGGGCTCATGATTTTCTTACTTCCACCCTTGGATCTATTTTCTTAGGTTGGACACTCTCATAAGTTTGGTAATTCTCATTCAAGAGTTCCAACATAATGGACCACAAATGGATTGAATCTAGTTCCAATGATCTATACCAACTTTTAGCTTTATCTACTAGTATTCTAGGAAAGTGCTTAAGCTTTTTCCACTTGCATTCAATATTTGTAAGGTACAAGCATTATGGAAGGCTTATAAATGATGTGGATCAAAACTATATCCTCCCCTAAATTTAGGAATGTTATCCATATCAATACATTTGATGTGGCTATCCCTTTGATGTCTTTGGGGGTATTTGAACTACCTTCCAAATCTATGTCCAGCCCCTAGTAGCCAACAATGGTTCATTTGTACTAGAAATGCCATGGTAATAATCTATATTTCTATTCATCTAATTGTGATGATTTTTTCTATGCTCATTTTGATGTCTTTTATTTTTCCCTTAGGTTCAATTTATATCTTTACCTTAACCCCATAGTGAAGCTCTATCTATATATCTATGTTCATCTTTGTTAGAACTAGATGTTGAAGAGAAAGAGGAAGATGAGGAACTGGAAGAATTATCATGGCTCCAATATCATCCTCCATGATCCCTTGATCTATCTTTTCTAGGTTTAGAGGAGGTCATAGGCCTTGAGGTCCTCCTTGTTCTAGGACTTTCTCCATCTCCTCTAGGATTGTCTATACTAGTTGAACATAGTCCATGCATGTAGTAAGAGTAAAACTAAGCATATGAAACCCTTGCTTGAGGTTGTTCACTCCAATTCTCTTTAGTATAGAACCTACCATTTTTCTTATGAGTGTTTTCATCAAACAATGAATTCTTGGTCCTATGTGAAGAAGGCATGATTTCAACATGGGTTACTTCAAATTTTAAAATTCTCTAAAATATAAATTGTTATTACCTTTATAGAGATCGTGTACAATATAAATAATCTAGATAACTAGCACCATCCCTAGCAATGATGTCAATGATGAGTAGTGGGTACCTCCTACAACCAACCATATAAATCATAAGCATTCATGCACAATCTAGTCAAATTTCATGTATGGTACTAGTTGTGCATCTAGATCATTAAGCATTGATCACAATTCATTGTCTTTCCACTTTGACTAGTGGCAGCTTTATTACATACGATTTAGTCCAAGGTGGGGCATATGATGATTGATTTTGTTTTGGCCTTATGCTAATCATAATGATAATACAAAAATTAATTACTTAATCTAATAAATAATAGAAAGTAAAAACTAAAGTAGCCTTCGAGTGATGAGTATCCATTTCTAGCTTTTCATACGCATCCTAAACCCATGTATCCACTATTGGGACTACCAAGCACTATGCTACTAGGAAAACCAAGCAATAATGCTACTAGGATTACAAAGCCAATATGTGTTTATACTTGAAACTAGTCATGCTCATTTTGCTAATTAGTTAACATGCATAGAAATGTAAATATTAACTAAGTACATGGAATGTAAATATTAACTAAGTACATGGAATATAAATTTCATTAAGAGTAAATTTAATCTAAGTTAAAGTGATGCAATGAGAAGAATCAATCTCAATCTCATTAATGTTCATGGAACATGTCCAAGTACATTGCCACTTAAATAGGATGTCATACAACTAACTCAAATCCATACTATGAACACTTAGTAACTATTCTCTAAGACTACAAAATAAAATTGTAAGTTTAGCTACTCTATTAACCAAAAGATATCAAATACATGATGGAAGCATGCATATTTATAGGTAGAGGTAGATAGTTTATTGCCACATAATCCCATGCATCAATAGGATCACATTGATGGGTACACATTCATGTGTATGCATTGAAGTAGGTATGACATCGTAGATGCAACATAGCATCTACAATGTAGCAACTAACAAATATGCATTGATAGGGATGCTATAACTTAGGAGCGATGTAGCATCTATGATATCTTAGCCAATTAATGCTTCATCAATGAGCAACGAGTAGTCCCTAACATCCAACCATACAAATCACAAGTGTTTCACTAGAAATCTAGTTGAATTCCATGAACTTAGCCTCTAAACACACCAATGCACAAAGATAGTAACTTAGAGATGCAATCATTGTCTTCCTGGCTTTAGTTGTATAAGCTAAGTTGTATGGCTAAGTATAAGCCAAGGCATATGATACTTATTTATATTTAATATTTTATTTGTTTAATATAGGTATAAAAAAAAGGTAATTAATTGAAATTTAACTACTTAACTATCTAATACCTTTAATCTATCTAGCCTAACATAAGCATATGGACACACTTTTTGTTCCATCTTAAACTTGCTCTCACACTACTGTGTTACCAAGTGTCTATTGTTGGATGTACCAAATAGCCACTATTGGGATTATTGAGCATTAAGTAGTATGTTCAAAGTGGTTTTACTTATGTATTTGTTGTTAAGATTATTAATTAAGGATAGGAATATAAATTTTATGAATAATAAATGCATGGAAATAAATATTTATTTATTCTAAGTGTTGTGGGAAGTTCCAAGAATCTCATCATTATTTCCATCACATCAAAGAATCTAGGTACATTAATTCTTGACTAAGGATCCATAAAATTCTTAATGTCCTACTACAAGCACTTAGAAATTATTCTAAGTTTGGACTAGAAAAACTACAAGAGTTTGGCAAAGCTACTAATATAACATTGTTCAAATGCTATCGGTACACATATTTATATAGCCAAAACTAGACACTATGTTGATACATCAAACCATGTATCAATGGGGCTACATCAATGAGGATACATCAACGGGGTTATGTCGATGCATAGTCATCAATGTAGTTTATTGAATGATTCATCATACCTACACAACTAAGTGAAAATTTATCCTAATGTAAACAAAAGTAGGAGAAAGATTCTTACAAAATTGGTAGGGTATGGGATTATTGACTAACAATCTCTAACTGATTAACTCTAAGTTCTGGATTGTACAATATTACAAAAATTACAAAAATTGATGTCCTAGATAGTAAAATTTGGCATACTTATAAAAATAAATAGCTAAGATCCTCTAATTATGGAAGATGAAGAGAAGATCAAATAATGCTAGGAGGTGGAAGATCCTAGAATGCTAAAGGACCTTCACTAGGTACTAGTGCTCATGGTGATAGAGGCTAAGGCTATGGTTGTGGTTGTTTTGCTGCAATAGCTACTTCTTGTGAAAGATAGAAAGCATCTAGAAATGCTTTCATCTTCTCCTCCTTACTCCATGGGTGATACATAGTTCATGTGGCTTTGCCAATATGGGTTGGTATGGAGACATTCCATGAATAAGGCATTGTAGGAAATAGATTCTTCACATTGACAAATCATGCTATGAATTATTTACATCCAACATCAAACATCTTTACAAGACTTTGTAGTTCATGATAGTCATTCATTCTTCTATCTACATTTTCAACAACTAATCATTGATATGTGAAATGGCTAAGAACATAAAGCTTGGCATTAGTTATTTCCAACTTCTTCTTGGCATCCTTATGATACTTGAAATCAGCCTCATAGAGGAGGTACGAGCTACCCTCTTGCTTCTCTAATTAAGATCTTGGCCTACTAGTTGTTAGCATTGTCAAGCTTGTATAGTAAAGGCTGGAAAGCTCTATATAATCTATGATTTATTTGATCTAAGACTCCTTTACATAGATATTTACATTGTTGTAGGCATTCAAACCATCAAATGTTAATTGCCATACATTACCTCTTTACTACAGTTATTGGAGAACCTCATTCATCTTTGCCTTGGCTAATTGGTTCTCCTTCTCATTCACCTTCTTGAGGAGTCCTACCTAGTCCCTATAATGATTTTTAAGTCATATTTAGGGTCTCATTTTTCCAAGTGGTTACTTCAATGATCATTTTCTAGTAAAGTATCTAGACTTCCTCTGTTGACAAGTGTCGATTCATCACTACCAATCTCTTTAGATCCATGTTTATCTTGGTGAGTTGCTCTTGCTACTATCTCAATAATTCAACCATTTGATAATTTTTCTCCTTGACATTGCATAGGTAGTGAATTTCTTTGGTCAAGGCCAAGTTCTATTTGCAAACTTGTGCCAAGTCCTTATTGGTGTGGGTAGTAAGAGCTTCTGATAAGGATGCATCAAAGACTACAATCTCTATAGCATTCTTAGCCTCTTTTAATTAGTTCTAAAGCTATAGGAAAGCTTCATCTTATGTGATAATGTGGCTAAGAGTGGTGAGATTGGCTCATTGCACTCTCAATTTTACAACCTCAGTATCCAACCCATGATTTTTGATACTCGCTATCTCAAGTTGGATATTTGTGATAATGAGTTTGTTCTTAATTTTTAACAACTTTACCTAGGTTGTGATGATTTCTTATAAGAGATCCAATATCTCTTGAAGTTGTTCCTTAGTTTCCACTAGTTGGTCCAACACTTCCTCATGTTGGGTTGCATTAAGCATCCCACTCCCTACTCTTGTAGAAGCCTACACATCCTTGAGTGCAACAATGTCAGGCATGACTACCATAGGAGTGTTGAGTGCTTTATCCACTCTATCTACCACCACCTCCACCACTATTTCCTAGTAATGGTGCTACATCATAAGGATAGTAGTCCCCTTATCCTCCTCCAAGTGCACTAAGAAGGCTGTGGCATTTCTAGAAATTTTTGGGAACTCTTCTTAGCTAGGGATGAACACCATAACCTCTTGAGTGCTCAAATATGATCTTGCAAGCCCCTACATTCTTTGGGTCAAAACTAGTAGGGCAGTCTCTTCTAGCTAGCTTATGATCCTAGTGACTATGTTAGGATGGATCAACACTAGCTGAAAGACTAATGGTTTCCCACCACACTCCACATCTTACTATTATTGTAATAGGTATTCATGCAATTTTTTCATGTTCTCAATAGTAGCATGAGCCTCTAGTGTTGTCTCTTTGACAAATGGTGTTGGTGGATGCTCCTCCTCAAGTAGCTTAGTAGCTAATTTATCCTTCATCATCTTCTACCAAGAAGTGATAAGAGCATGACAAAGGGTTTTAATGGCATAATGGACTTTGCCTACCCTTTTGCAAAGTTTCTTGATTAGGAACAAAAAGGGAAGTGCCTTACTTCCTCACTCTTTCTCTTTGAAGTGCTTCTCAATCTCAAGGAAGAAGAGATGATGAAGGTTGATTGGGAATTTCTGTCTTAGATTAGTGCATGCATAAGCAAAAAATTAAGTGATCTTTCTAGGCCTCATTGTTTGATTCAAGTGGTAGGTTGAAATCTTAAAGTAAGCTCTCTCTACATTAGTGAGTGCACCGTACTACTTACACTCCATCCCAAAGCATCATTAAACCTACTTCTTCTTTACTTTTGTTTCTACTTATGTGCAAATATCTTTCAATGTTGTCCCAATGTTAGAAAATTTGAGAATCTCTATAATGACCTCAACCAAATAGAAGATGCTAATGTCATTGATCTTCACTATGGCATCTTCCTGTCGATTATTCCAGAAAAGATAGGTTTCCCTCATGTACCACTCCCCATTGGAAATAAGGATGGACCTCATGGGGGACCCTTGTATTTGAGTCTTAACTTCCTCTAATGCCAAGTCCAAGAAGGAATCAAAGTTAAATTCCTAAAGAACTAAACTCTAGACCTCCTTGAAACGAATTCACTCAAGGTAGGTCTTGGTCAATGCGACCTCCAGATTTGACCTAGGGCTTGACACTTCATCCTACATGGACTGGCTTGTTTCTACTATGGGAATCTAATAGACAAATTCCACTTTGAGGTCCTCCCAAAGAGGTCCCATCGCATGCATTTCAACTTTCCTTTTTTGATTCTATTGTGGCTATTAGTCCCTTCCTCTTCTTAGTTACATATCCCTTGGTTACGATGGTCATTCACCTTGTGGTCTCTTTGGTGTTATTTGCAATCACAAACATAACCCAAGATTAGTGTTTATGTGTGAGTTTCAATACCTCTAATACCTTTTCTTATTTGGGCAAGCTACACTTAGGTTGGTTGTGATCATGAAAAATTGATTATTTTATCATTATTTTATTATTATTTTATCTATTTAGCTACCTGAGTTTATTGATGACGTTCAACTTAGTGTAGATTGGTGATTTTAATAATATTTTATTAGTTAAATATTTGGGAGTTAGAAAAATTTCAAAAAATTTTCCATCATAAACCATAGGTTTGTGGCCTTCATAACAAAAAGCTCACCTCTAGTAGCTTGAGGCTCAAAGAAAAAGGTGATTTAGGTAAGTTTTTTGAAGGTTATGTCTTTGGTAAAGCTTTGGTCTTTGAAGACTACAAAAACTCTTTGTGCATTATGAGAAAAATGTGCAAAAATAGCTATGTCCCAATGCGTATTTACATTTTTTTTTCCTTGCATCAATGGGGATGCATTTACACATTAGGCTACGTTGATGCAATAATAGAGAAATTTTTGAATATGAAAAAAATAAGTATAGAAAAAGAATTTTTAAATGAAATTGAAGTTCAAAAGAAGCCAAAAAATCCTAGAATAAGGATAAATCATGGAAGAGGCTTGAAATTTAGTTCGAAAAAGGAGATTTGAATGGAGATTAATTGCCAAGGAGTGTAAAACATGGATGTTTTGTGGTAAAAAACAATGGATTTGAGAGCAAAATTACTAAGGGATAGGAGATTTAACATTCTAGACTAAAGAGTATGCAAGTGGGCCCTCCCCAAAGTAGGTACATGCCTTTAGTGCCATTGGATGCCCTGATAACAAGGAGTCCATAGGCCCTAAGGATGATTAATGTTCATGAATTGTTAAAAATCAAATCACACAAGAAACCATCAAAGAATTAAGACATACGAAAATGGATACACTAAATAATCATGATACAAGGTAGTGAGATAATAGATGGATAGAATTAGTGATGAGAGAGATAGAATGAAATGAGGTTTTCTAGTCACATGAATTCCTTTGTAGATTTTGTGATTAAGGTGACTTGAGATCATTCCATCCTTAGGTGGAATTAAAGCCATCCACTTCTAGTGACTTCACATTACCACTTTGAGACCATTTTACCTCTTACAACTCATGGACACCCACAAAGATCACCCATCATTCAAAATAGAGTATTTCCCTTATTGTTATCCTAAAATAAAATTGTTGGGATTTCAATAAAGCTATAGAGTATTCCACTAAGTAGGTTGAATCCATTTCCTTAAAATCAATCACATTTAACTACATCTCTCATTTTATTTTAGATTACATTAACATTCACTTTGGTATCTCCCTTCACAATATTATAGATAAAATGCCTTAGTTCAAAAGTAAATAAGTTATCAAGTTTTGTGATTAGTATTAAATCACCTAGTTATTTTCATTCCTTATTATTCCCAATATAATGATTAGGGAAAATTAACATAAAACTTTCTTATCCATTTTCTCAAAATCATGGTTGACCAATCCAAAAGAAACTATCAAACCTAGCTATCCCATGCCCTTTGAATCTATTAGATTAATTTTTGAAATGAAACTAGTCAAACTATAGTCATGCTAACTTATGCATCTAAAAAATTGTTACTTGTAAAACTAGATATGCCATCCTTTCAAGTAGCCCTAAAAAATTGGAGGATAGATGATTAAAATAATTAAATGGGTTATGTCAAGCTAGAAATTCTTGAAGAAAATTGTAAGCAAGTAGCAATCAACATTTAGAATTATTAAGAAGCTAGCCACCATCTCCATGTTAAGAATATTTAACTAAGAGAGATCAAAGAGGGTCATATTATTCTATGAAATTTTCCTAATGTCCAAACTTTTAATTTCTCTCTCAATTAATAAGAGCATACTATCTACTAAACTCAACTATTAATCAATGTTCAAATTCTATACACTGAGCATATCTAAAGAGTTACTACATTTGAAGTGATGAAAAAATCATTATTTTTTCTCTAATCTATATCTCCTACCGTATATATGTTTGATTGTATTACATTTACTATCCTCTCTCTCTCTCTCTCTCTCTCTCTCTCTCTCTCTCTCNTCTTTTCCTATCATTCTTCTATATCTCTTTGATGCAACTTCATCTATTCTTCTCAATCTTTACTTATTCCATTATACCAATATTTCTTTTCACTAGTACATTATGTTAAGGATGTTTATTCATGATCTACCTCTTGTAGAGAGTAATGAGTGTTTTGTTAATTTTTACTTAATGTGATAATATGTTAAGCTTAAATGAGATAGGGAGATATTCTATCAAATTTTCAATCATTGATATTATTAGAGTGTGGGATCAAGCTATGCCCTACATCTGTTGCATGACATGTTAACCTAGTGTATAGGAAATGCTTCTTATTGTTTTATTAATTATTTTCTCCATTTTTCAACTCTACGTTTCATCTATTTTATCTTATGTTTCTTTATTTTTTATCTAAATTTATGTTCTTTTCTTTGTTCCTTCTATAACGACCAAAAACGTCAATGGCTGGAACACTAAGAGGTTGTTGTGTGAATAGTTTAACCCTAGATCTATGTGAGGGCCATGCTAGAGAAAATGAAAATGGGACATCCTAAATAGTCTGGTCAATTAGACAAGGACTTAGTCTGTGTATCTTAACCTTATGTAAATGTCATTTCGAGGGTGAGACACGTGAAGTAAATCGATGATCAATAAATACAATAATTAAGGAAACAATGCAAAATGATGATAACAGTAAGGAAATAGAAGAACAAACTCAAGTAAGAAAATGCACTACCCCAAGGCCATAGATTTGATTCTTTGCCTTGTTTGAAAGGTGTACAAGAGGTTATACAATGCTGGAGATGCATTGCTTACTCAAAGGTAACTCAAGCGCTCAGGAAAAATGCCAACTATGCCTTCTGAGAACCAACTTAAAAGCTAATTATAGCAACAAGCTAACTCTATTTTCCAAGAAGCCAATTGAGAAGCCAACCAGCCAATGCAAAAAGCTAACAAGCCAACGACTCTTGTTAATGCAAAAATGCCAACTCTTTGGATGAAAAATTCCAACTAGAAAAGCCAACCCTTTGAGCATTGTTTGCCAGGGGTATTTATAGGGCCAGGAGTAAGCAAGAAATGAGTCTTGGATGCCATGTGCCATGGACCCCACAAGATGCTAACATGCCTGTACTGTGTAGGTGTGAAATGCTGGTCATGAACTTGGCTATGCTGTGATTATGCCTCCAGGACTGTATGTGCCAATATCAATGTATTAACAATGCAAACAGAAATGTAGCTTACACTCCAAGACTATGTCTTCCCTACTCTTACGAGCAGGGTCAAGTGTAGGAACATTGTTTTTTTGGGAGCTAACTAGGGGATGTGCAAAATGGAGTGAAATTTCTAATCCTGCAAAGGAGGTGCCCAAATGAGAAAGATTGTTGTCAACAAGTTCTAGAACTAGCCGAAGACATCTTGATGCTTCCGTACTAGTGTTGTGTCACTCACGCTATCAAATATATTGGCATAGCATAAGTGACTGCTTGCTACGTTGTGCTACCCTACATACTGTAGCATAGCATAGCCACTAGTTTCAACTAGATCTTATGCTAAAGCCAAAAACATGTCTGAAGCTTAGTCATGCTAACAACTGCAACTTTTTTCTTTCGTGTAGAGAAGCTTTTGAACTTGCTGAACTGATGCTTGAAACGTTTGTTGTTTTTTCATCATTGCTACACTGTGCTACACTATAGTGTAGCATAGCGTAGTGGCTAGTGTATCCTGCTTCCTTGTTTAATCTGCAAATTTCTAGAAATAAACTTTGCTCAAGGTGTATGGATCAAGTGGTGCAAGAAGTTTTGGAGGCCAAAGTCCTATCAAGGTGTCATTTTCTTATTGGAATCACTTGGCAAGATGGACCTTTCCACTTTGCTTTTTCTACACTATGCTACGCTACATAGTGTAGCATAGCATAGCACCTTGCGTTGACTGAATCTCACTTTGTCTTCACAATCAATTTGTCACTTTGCACTTGGACACTTAAGCAACCATTTTTCAAAGCTTGCTATGCTGCATAGTGTACCGTAGCATAGCAAACTTCTTCAGTAGAAAATTTCCAAACTATTTTTCTCATCCCAAACACTCTCGATGACTCCTAGCATAGTTTTTGAGTAGACTGTTAGCTAGGCGAATTGTCTAGGTGAGTAGGCCAGAGAGTCCATTGGGCCTGTCAGCTTTGGAGATAGAAAACTTACCAGACTATACAATCTAACCTCATTGCCTACATTTCCCTACTGAACTGTCATGACGCTACAATTGTAGAAGTCCTTGCCCAAATTCCAAGACCTTGGTGAGGCATGAAGGTCTTGAAATTTTATGGTGTTTCACTGGCTCCTCTTTATTAATGTCTAGAGGATTCACCCAATAGACATCGACAAAGAATATGAAACACCATGAAGGACAAGTTGCCAACATCACTCTCTAGTGGTTGCTTAGAAGTCACTTTGCTATGCTTGGGAGTAATAGGATAGTTGTGTAGGGACAAGGGCGAAGGATAGACTTGAAGGGACAAGTCTAGGAAAGGGGTAAAGATGGAACTTAGCGAGGTTCCTTGTCAGAGTACTTGTGAGCAAGTTGTCTTGCATGGACATCTTTTCTTTTGCTGGCTTCTAACCTCTCATTGGAATGGAGAGGGTCATTGTGAAATAGCTAGTGTGACACTTTTTTTCGGCACAGGCTTTCTCTTTTGTTTTCGCTTTTGGGCTTTTCTTTTACTGTTTAGCCATATTCATTTGCAAACAACCTTGTTGTTGTAGGATAGGTGTTTTCTCCATGGGATGAGTTGCAGTACATCCATGTGGAGCTTTGACCTTGCCTACAAATGCTTCCCATGCGGCGAGTTGCATTACGTGCATCATGGACTCTGGGGTTGAGCATATGCGAGGGCTTTACATGCGTCGAGAAAGCTTGTAAAATGGGTGTGAAAAGGGAAACTAAGGGTCTAAGAGACAAGATTATGAAGGTTAAATAAGAGGGGTAGGATGTGCACTCCCATGTAACTAAGCTAGTCAAAGTGGTCACCTCCGAACGATGTGGTGCCTTATTCTCCTAGTAAAATGCATCTCTGATCGACACCATCTTGGCTCATACCCTACAAATGCAACAGAAAGTAGATCAGAGAAATGTAACCATGAAACATAGTTAGGTAAAGGTCATACTTTCTTTAGACATCACTAAAGTGATAAGCACTGTTGCTGAGGCACTCAACGTCTAAAGTAGGAAGGCTGATAGCAGCTCTGGTAGTGGCAGGCTGAAGGGGTTGGCACCAAGGGGGCTAGGAGTTATGGTGATGCGGGTGCTTAGGAGTCCCCACCCAAGGCAAAAATCATGCAGTTCAACTATAAGGCAAGAGGCCTAATAGTTGAAGGTGTTTTGGGTTGGGGAAATGGCGGGGGCTAGAGAGTAGCAACTTTGTGGCTAGGCCACAATAGTGCTAGGGCTCCAACGGTAGGTGCTAACAATAGAACCTACTACAAGGGTAATGGGCCATGGTAGCAGTAGCTCCAAAAGGTCAACAAGAAGTCAAAAAACATCTCTGAAGGATCAGAAAGATGCCAGAGGCAGTGATGTTTCATTTGTTCTAGAGGGTGCTTTCTTGCCATCTTGAACTAAATTCTGGAATTAAAATTCTCCACCTTGCATTGACACTATGCACACTCACTTATTTGAATGGTCATGGATTGTGAGTTAGGAATGTTATGCCATGAATCTAGTTTAAGGTCCTAGAAGATCATCTAATGTACTGGTTTAAGATCCCAGCAGACCATTGTGCTAGTTTAAGATCACAGTGGACCACTATGCTAGTTTATTGTCATACCATATGACTGTGGTAGTTTAAGGTCCCAGCAAAATGATATGCTAGTTTAAGGTCCTAGCAAACTATTGTGCTACTTTATCATTATAGCATATGATGGATGGGCCAGTTTAAGGTTGTAGCAGACCGTTTGTGCTAGTTTAATGTCATGGCAAACGTTCTGTGCTAGTTTAAAGTCATGGCCAACTATCTGTGCTAGTTTATAGTCATGGTGGACTATTTGTGCTAGTTTATAGCTATGGTACACTATGGATGTCAGTTTATAGTCATAGTAGACTATGGTGCTTACCTTACTTCCACATCAGACAAAGTATGGATTCAACTACAAGTGGTTTATAGGGTTTGCAAATTCTCTACCATCCATGTCTACCAACTTGAAGGCTTCATTCTCGTAGGCTTTTGTGACTACTAATAGGCCTTTCCAATTTTTTGAAAACTTGTCCACATGTTTACACATAGCATTGAGGACTAGGTCCTCCTTTTTAATCAGTCTTCGATGTAGGTCTGCATGATGCTTTTGCCACTGCTTGTCCTGATACCATTCAATGTGATTCAATGTTCATGCATGCTCTTCATCTAGGGAATCGAGATTGCTACAGAAGGATCATCGAGACTAATGTGATTCAATGTGATTCTGGGCTCTGCATTATTCTGGGCTTCATTTATGATGCTTGAAAGGATCATCTATAGTGTTGATACATGCAAATCAAGAGGCAACACTACTACAAATCCGTAGACTAGGCTGTAGGGGATCTTACCTATAGCTGTCCTACATGTCATACGGTAGGCCCAGAGCACATAGAGGATTTGCTCATGCCATCGCCTCTTACTGCTACTAAGCCTTCTTTTGAGCAAGTTGATGATGGCTTTGTTTGTATCTTTTGCTTGACCATTAGCCTGCAGGTAATATGACGATGAGAAAGATTGCCTAATGCCAAGGTTGCTACAGAAGGTTTTGGTTTCCACACTACTAAATTATGGTCTATTATCTATCACAATAGTCATGGGAAGACCAAACCTTGTCACAATGTTGTCCAAGATGAAGTGGCAAACCTACTGAGATGTAGTCTTCCTAAGGGGGATAGCTTCTACCCACTTCATAAAGTACTCAATGGTAGTAATAATAAATCTATGCCCTACAGAAGACTTAGGTTTATAGATCCTATGATATCTAGTCCCCATCGCTTGAATGGCCATGTGATCTACATAGGGTGCAACTCGGTAGTTGACATTTGCATGAGATTTCCATGATGTTGGCACATGTTCCATGTCTTGAATTTGGAAAAACAATTACGTTCCATGTAAGGCTAGTAATACCCTAGGCGTCTAACGTTAGCTACCATGGCCCTGGGAGCTATGTGCCCTCCACATAGTCCCTCATGGACTTTGCTAACTATTTTTTGTGCCCCCTCCCCACCAGCGCAAGTTACCAGTATTCCATTAAAGGAGTATTTACACAAGGTATTATCTCCTACCAAGACATATTGCCATGCTTGCTTTTGGATTGCATCCCTTTGGGTGGGTGTGAAGCCATGTGGGGGTTCACCATGTTGCAAGTAGGCTTTCATGTTAGCATACCACTCTTGACTGTTGGCAGTGCTGACGGAGGCCACGTGTACTACTTGGATGATAGGGTCTGTGCACTCTATTATCAAAGTAGGTAGCATCACAAATAGGTGTGATGGCACGTTTAATGCTAGCATAGCTAAGGCATTGACTACTATGTTCTCATTACATGGCACATGTTGCATGTCTATTGTGGTGAACTACTACAACAAGTTTTTAGCCAAATCACAGCAAGGCTATAAATGTAAAGCCTTACATGCATAGACCTCAGTGATTTGATTGATGACAAGCTGGGAGTCACCTTGAACTGGAAAATGTTGACTTTTTAATTATTGGGCTACTAATAGGCCTCTAAGGAGTCCTTCATACTCAGCTACATTATTCATACAAAGGAACGTAAAGCGATAAGCAAAGGGTTGCATGTCTCCCAAAGGGAATGAAATGATGGTAGTAGCACTACCACCTCATGTGGTTGAGGTGCTGTTGAAATGTAAAGTTGCCTCATAATGCGATGGTACAAGATTGACACTACTAACATGTTCATTAGGAAATTCGAGTTCTATGGTCGCCTAATCATCAATGGGTGAAGTTGCTAGCTATGTAGCTATCGCTTGTCCTTTTGTTGATGATTGGGCTACATAATGTAAGTCAAATTTCGCTATTATTTTCTTCCATTAGGCTATCCTACTACTTTCATACAAGTTGTTCATGATAGCCCGAAGTATGTTGCTTTTGCATATGATGTTCACTTGACTATGGAATAGGTAGTGTCTCCACTTTTTTATCATGAACACTAAAGTGAGACAATTCCTTTCCACTTCATTGTATTTGGCTTCATATGCTATCAATGCATGGCTCAAGTAATAGATTGGTGTTTTAGAGTTGTCCTCCCTTTTTTGGAATAGCAATGCCATGATAGACGTGTTCAAGCTAGTAAGGTAGATATAGAAAAGCTTATCCCTAGTGGTAAGTAAATAGTTGATAAATGTAAAAGCTCTTTCTTCAAGTCATCGAAGGCTTGCTGGCATTGTGTTGTCCATTTGAAGTTAACCCCTTTCTTTAGTAAATATTGCATGGGGTATAACTTGTTAGTCAACCTTGCTATAAACCTTCTGATGAATTATATTCTACCTTGCAACCCACGTAATTCTTTAAGGTTAGTAGGGGTTTCTAGGTTAGTGGTGGCCTTAACTTTGTTAGGGTCCACTTGTATCCCAACCTTTAATACTACAAACCCTAGCATGCATCCGATTTTTACACTAAAAACAAATTTCTTTGGATTAAGGCATAAGTCATACCTGTGACAATGCTTTAGGACTACATATAGATTAGGGGAATTATCAATAGCTATCTTAGACTTGACTGCTATGTCATCCATGTAATCATTAAGTCTCTCTAGGAGGTATTCACTAAATATGTAGGTTATGGCTCATTGGTAGGTTGCTCCAGCATTCTTTAGACCAAAGGGCATCATCGTGTAACAAAAAGTACCCCAAGGGGTCATGAATGTATTTGTTAACTGATGCTCTAGATTTATGCGAATTTGATTGTAATCGAACAATTCATCAATGAAAGATAGTAAAGCGTGCCCAGCCAACAGTGTCAATTAGCTGGTCAATACTTGGTAGTGGGAAGTCATCTTTAATAGTCACCTTGCTTAGATCCCAAAATTATATACAAATTCATATCCCTCCCATTTTCTTTGAGACTAAAATGATGTTTGACACCCATTTCAAGTAATTGACCAGCCGAATGAAACCTGCTTGCTATAGCTTAGTGATTTCATCACGTACAGCTAGTGTGATTTCTAGCTTAACCTTTCGAGTCTTTTGCTTAACTAGTTTGACATGTGGATCTAATACAATGTTATGTTGTATTAGCCATGGGTCTAATTCTAGCATGTCATTGTAAGATCGTGCGAATACTTTAATGTTGTCTTGAAGGACTGTGGATACATCTTCTTGCATTTGTTGATCTAGGAGGGAACTTAGTTTTAGCATTTTTATTTTCCTGCTGGATGTCATTATCGGTGTTTCCATGAGAGTTTCCTTAGTCACATCCCCGAACTTTAATTCTAAGGCTTGGACCAAGTGTTTGGGCTAGTCTAGGGACGTTTCCAGGGATGCTATAGTGTTATTAGTTGATGCATCCCAGTCTATCGACTCTAAGTTTGGGTATCTTGTAAGCTTGCCATGAGGACCTGTTAAAGTCAATAGTGAGCATATATCACATTGCATGACCATCTTGTTCAACCTAACATAATAAGAAGAAGCCTGGTCAAGTGATACCTGGTTGAAGCTATGGCGCATAATAGTAAATATAATGAAACATGTAGTCATTGTCAAACATTAGGCTACATTCACAGATTACTAGTTTAAGGTCTTGTAGGACCATAAGTAGATTTGAATATTCAACCAATGCTAGGTCTACTAGTTTAAGGTTATGGTGGACCATTAATAGGTTGTAAAAAAGGTAATGTTACTAGTTTAAGGTCTTTGCGGACCGTGGTACATTTTTAGATGAGGTTGCTAGTTTAAGGTCTTTGTAGACTATTAACAAGTATACTTTTTTTTGGATAAAGTCGTTAGTTTAAGGTCTTTGTGGACCATGGCATGCAGGCTTCATATGGGTAGGTTTCTAATTTAAGTTGAGGCAAAGTTTTTGGTTGGGCCCCACCTATTTGTAAATAGGAATGCTATGCTGTCGCAAATTCATAACATGCTAGTACTACGTTACATGGGGCATCCCACATTACTTGAGATGCAAAAATGGCAAGTTCCCTTTCACCACGTTGGCTATAAATAGGGGTTTACTCCTAGTAAACTTATTTTTTTCATTGTTAGAGTGTAGAGCCCACATCCAGAGCGTAGTGCAATTGTGCCGAGAGAAAGCAAAATAGCGTAGCGTAGCAACCGACAACATCTGCAAGGGAAATGATGGCACCCAAAGGCAAACGTAAGCACCGAGGGCTTGCCAAAGTGTATGAAATCAAGGAAACTTTGGAGCATCTAACTCAAGCATGCATTGCAATGTGCGAGGAGACTTCGTCTGCTTCATAAGTTCCTATGTTGTCTTTTTTGTTCAGATTTTTGCAATTGTTATTGTTGAAATCTACATTCTTTTGCCATCATTTTGGCCACTGTTTTGGCCACTATGCTACCACTGTCACTAGTTGGCCACAACGTCTATACGGATGTTATGATACAGTCACATGTAGTATCGCTATGGCCACCATTGTTGCGAATGCCTTGTCATGGGGGTTTGGGCGAGGCTGCGCAGCTTAGCGCATGGCTAGCGTAGCATGCCACCCTCAAGAGGGTTTTGGAATTTTGTACGATTTGACAAATGAGATGTGTTTTAATGCAGTATAATGCGATTTATTTTGTACAGCTGATTTATAGTTGGAATGGCCATAGCATGGTAAACCCTTGCTTTTCTGTACTTTGTAATGTTTTTACTATAGTATGTTGGTATGTTGTAAGGTTTAGTAGGTTTGTCATTTTGTAATACTATTAAGGTTGCAATACCACTACATTGCTAAATTTTTTAAAGTTGCTCTATTACCTCACTTATCATAGTAATGTGTTGATTGCATCATTGCATTGTTACATGTCTGCCACATCATGCGTTATATAGGTGTTGTTACATTGTGTGTGGTTTGATGACCTTGCTACACTGTGCAACTTGCTTTGTCATTTTTTTTGCATCTATTTGTTATTTTTTTATATGTTTTTTTTTGTGACTGTGAAATCTTGCTATGCTACATGATATGGGAATGCCATACTACACTATACATAATGAGAGGGTTATGCTACACTACATGTAAACTTTGCTTGTA
>MNCI01013047.1:404773-475668 GCA_015680685.1 Gnetum montanum
CATTTGGTCACACTTGTTGGGGGAGACAGCAGCCACAATCACAAAAACCCTGTTGCCTAGGGCGAATCAGGGTATCTTGAAATTTCTAATTGATGATTCAATCAGGGGTGAGCAGGTAGAAGGTTCCAACCAGCATCCAAAAGGCCTAAGATGGTTAAGTTGGATTTGGGAGATTCCTGAGTATAAGTGCTACCACTTATACAATACATTGTTTGTTGCTCGCCACATAGGTACATGCTTTCAAAATCCACCTGGAATCATTTACCATGCTAGTGGGTGAGTTCTACGAAGGTATTTTATCATGTAATGCATGCTACGGTAGACACATGTATTAACAGTGTATATATTCATCATTTTTTTTGTTACTAGGTTTTTCATTGACAAGAGTGGTCTTTACAATGACACGGATGCCTTGTCATTGGCAAAGATGGTCCTACAGGAGTTTTCCTCCATAGGGAATGTGCACACCAATGTGATAGGCTAGTTCAGAGGTGAGTTCAAAACCTATCCAACTTGGTATTCTCAATTTTATGGGAAATGTAAAGAAGTTGGTTAGTTGGATAGGGAATGGGCATCCCTCAGGATGCTCATTGTCGAAGACATTTTGGTGGATCTACCACCATTTTCCATGCCATTCAAATCTAGTATGCTAGAGTGTAAATTCACTGTTAAATGCTTAAGTAGTATTTGCATTTTGCTAAGCCTCTTTCTCTTTTTGTTTTTTTTCTATTTGTGAATCATTTTATCAGTGAAGAAAGCCTAGGAGGTGACTATAATTGTCTCCAGGCATGATGAGACCAACCTCTTCTTTAAGTATGGGGAGGTGGAGGAGACCCAATGTTGGCTCTACAATAGGGCCCCAACCATGCTAGTCCATAATCTTTAGGAGACTAGGCTTATGGACCTATTTTTGGCAGTTAACCTGAGTTTCCCACCTATGAAGATGCTTTCCCTAGCAGACTCCTTCTCCAAAAAGGTAGATCGCTTCCGCACACATGTTCATGATGTGCATGCGATGCTTGATGTTAATGATCAATTGTTCATGGACCTTTTTAGCATCCCATCTGATGGTCTCCCTATGGGAGAAAAATCCAAGAGGGATGCGCACAATTAGGAGTGGCTAGGGGCTACCAAGAATCAAAAGGGGATTTTTATGGAGAAAGCCAAGCTATGGGTGGCCAAAATAGTTTACCCAGTCTTCTATGTCCATGCCTTCCCCAAGCTGCTGTCCAAAGGAAAAATCATTGGGATTGAGCAAGCTTAGATACTAAGGGATGTCATGGAAGAAGGGACCCATTACAATTGGGCCAAGCACCTTTGCAAATGCATGTAGGTTGAAATGGTCAAGCTTCACAAGAAGCTTGAATCCCATTTCAACATGCACCATGCCTTTTTCATATATTTCCTTCAGTGTTTTGTGGAATTTTTGGTAGTCTACGAGAATGGGGTCTGGGTACTACAAGATCGTAGCCAGATCTCCAAATCGTGGATCTACCAATTCTTCCGTACCACCCAATCTCAGGAGCCCCTAGAAGCTATCAGGGAATCATTTTTGATGATGACCAAGCATTAGGTTCCATGCAAATTTTAGGCCAAGGACAATGTGGGAGAGGCACCCCCCACTACCACTAGCAATGTGACAAGGAAGGAATACCTCATTGCAGAGATAGTGATGACCAAGATACAATGCAAGAGGTCCCTCCCAATCAAGGAGACCCCCCGTACTAACGAAGAGAGGGGGAAGAAGCTGTAATTTAAGCTTCATAGAGTGCAGCCCCCAATTGGTAAGTATTCACTTATTTTTACTTTGTTTTATTTTTATTTGTTGCTTGGCTAATGTTTGCTATGCTATGTTATGCTAGGTAACATAGCATCTACTTCAAGTTAGTATATTGTACTAACCACAACTATGCTTTATCAATGGAGGAAGAAGAAGAAGAAGAGGGAGAAGAGGTGATGGCCCCTACAATATGGATGACTGGCAAAAATGAGGAGGCCTTGACTATAGAGGAGAAGGCCCCTGCCGATAAGGATGGAGCCCCTGCTAGTGAGGGAGAGGTCTTTACCGATGAAGAGGAGGAGGAGGAGGAGGAGGAGGCCCCTGTTGACAAAGAAAAGGGGCCAACCAATGATGAAGAGGCCCCTGCTGATGACCTTTTGCAGAGAGTAGCTCAATGCTAGAGGGATGCATGAGCATCAAGGATGCTGCTACACTATTGTGTCAGCTAGAAGGAGAGGGGCTTCATTTGGATGCTAGTGAGTTTGATCACATATTTGACAATGTGTTGATGGGTGAACCCCCCACTATCACCCCTAAGGGTTTTCTGGGTAGGAGCTTTACATTGTCATTTATGTTATTCATCAACCCTATTATGGTTCTCTCCATTTTAACTAACACATTTTACCATGTAGCTGATACCACTATTGACACCCCTAGCCCATCCTTGATTTTCTTACAACCATGGACTGAAACCCTTGATAAATTTACTTTTATAGAAGGGGTAGTCAATGACATGATCAACTACATAAGGCAGCTCGACCTAGAAGTGGATAAACTAAAATGCTATGCTAGACTCTACATTATTTTTGTATTCACTATGCCTTTGTGACTAATGTTTTTTTTATGTGGTTGGTAGCTTCTCACCTCACAATTAAGGTTGATGTTGTGCCTACATTTCCACCAGAAGTGACCAAGGTTCCTCATCATGTATACGATGAGGCAAGCTAATGTGCTTTGTACTCAGCATGCTCCTTGTGGGAATGTAGGCACATGAACGAACACCTCTGGAAATGGGTCCAAAAGCTTAAGAAAGAGAAGACTAACCTAACTACTGAGGTAGGAGATCTCCATTCTAGGAATGAATTCCTATTGGCCTGAGATACAAACGATGGCAGTTGGCACATAGTCGTCATTAACTACACGAGGTACTGGACAATCATGCAGCATAACAATGAGGTCACCCATGAGATAATAGAGCAGCGCATGCATATGAACCTATTAGCCTAGAAGAACCAAGATTGGAAAGATTATAGTGCCAAGGTTTATGAATGGGGGAAGATGTAAAAAATCATAGGCATATGTATAAGCTAGAGCGTTCCACCTATCGTAACCAATACAAGGATGCCTCAATTAAGTTACATAATCATGAGGTATTCCTTGATGTTATTGGTGCTTCTGGGACTTACGATAGGTTCATGCAATAGGTGAAAATGAGTGAGTCCCTTGAAAGGGAAGTAACCTTTCCTATGGGTGAGACTGCCACTACCGCCTTTTCTCCTGAACCTCTAAGATGGACATCCATAGAGAAGGAGAAAGCTACTGCAACTATTAATTTAGGTAACAGAAATTGGGCTAACATCATAGAAGAGGAGATCTTACATCGCCTGGTGTTAGGACTAGATTGGATACCTCTTGAAATAGACACAGGACCGTCTCAGGTCAATTATCTTTCGACGTAGTGACAATTTATTTTGTTGGAGTCTTTACTATAGCTTTAGATAACTAATCTATTCTTTTATGATGTAGGATCCAAGTGAAAACATGGGGCCTACTGAAGCAAGAGATAGTGGAACGGGTGAAGGGTCGTAGTGTAGTAGCTGATTCTTTTATTTAAATTGAAAAAATGTGACAAACATTGTTAATTCATGAAAGAAAGATTAGAATGCAAAGATATCTATGGCAATCATGGTAAACAAAATTTTTCCAATTCTAGGCCTTAGCAGGGTGTGGTGTAATGCAAAAGGAAAATTTTTCCAGTTTTAGGCCTTAGCAAGCCATGGTAAAGGAAAATTTGGCTAGTCTTAGGCCTTAGCGGGCCATGGTGTAATGCAAATGGAGGACATGTGAATGATTTTTAAAAAGTTAGATGCTTAGCGTAGATGAATGAATGTGAGGCAAACAAGGAATAAATGTATAATGGATGTTAATCAGGTAAGTAGTAGTGAAGTTTTTACGATACACAAGTAATAATCATCCTTGCAACTACTTTCTAACCCATCGTGGGTTTGGCGACACGTAAGGCCGAGAGGCTTTATTGCAGTATTCTTCTACATCATCATCTATCACTTGAAAAGGTAACTCAGCCCATGCAATTTCATTTTTTGATCCAGCATCCTGGGCCGGCTCTTTTGTCAAATAGTTAGTATCGATGCAAATAGGTGCCTCATTCTTAGAGGTTACAACCTCTAAACCTTGCTCCATTTCTACGTTATTTATTGCCTAGGTTGTCACCTCATCACTGTGGATCACCACCTTCCTGCCTACGTAAGGTAGATGGATTTCCTGATGTATAGGTGAAGAGATGGCCCTGAGTTGGGCTAACCATGATCTCCCCAAGATCAGGTTAAACCTAGGCATCTTTTCCACCATGATAAATGTTGCACTTGTGGGGAACTGGTCCCCTACCACAAAGTCAATGTCAACAGTTCCTTTCACCACTACCCACGCCCCATTAAATGACTTCAGACATGATCTTATCATGGGTTTGATTTGGTCCACCAAATCTAGTTTTTCCACTATGAGGAATAGGATGACGTTTGTAGCAGCCTCGTCATCAATGTGTACTCTTCGAATCTTATCTTGTCCAACTTGAATTGTGATGAATAGGGGTGTTGTTGTTACCTGACCCTTTTGAGGGTCTTCCCTAATGGAACTATAAAAAATGTCAATTGGGATGGTCAAGGTTCTTCGGGCATAGAATGAAGCATAACTAAATGGATTGCTTTCTCCTCTGCTAGCATGTTCTCGTCAACTGGTATGGACATTAACATGTGAACCAAAGCCTCACGGTGTGTGGTGGATGTCATTATTAGGTTGTACAGGCTCAACATTGCATTTTTTTGTTTTAGAGCCTATTTTACATGAGTAAGAGTGCTCAAGAGGTCTTGTCCACCTTCCTATTGTTTACCGCCCTTCTCTTCCTCCATTCATCCTAGAAGACAAATTTCTCGAGCAAGAGTGGTTTCAAGTTTGGGATTAGGCCCTTTCAGGCGAGGTGGCAATGGTCATGCACATGTAGCAGTGCTAACTTTTGATGACAAGGTGGGTGTAGATGCAGAGGCTGAAGGAGTAGGCTTGGAAGGACCTGGGATAGTACATTCCATAGCCATTTCACCTATCAAAAACTCTTCCTATTTCTTTGAATGAGAAGGTTGTGATGCCATCTTATGTTGGATAGGGGCAGTTGAGTGGCTTGGCCTCTAATGATAAATGGTGTTTGCAGCGTTAGTGCGGGTGGTGGTGCAATTTTGATTGCAAAAGGTGTAGGGGTAGATGTTCGAGGAGGGACCTTGAGGACAAATGGTTGCTATGGTATCTTTTTTGTCATTTTTGGTGTTGCTATGCTACGTTGAGGTATATGAACCACAAATGGTTGTTGGGATGGTTTCAAATTACCATCTATGCCAATGGTGTTGATGATGTACCCCATGTTGTTAGTGTTGAGTGGATCCATGTAAATATGCATGGATTGATTCTTAGGGTGGACGAGGTTACTTTCGTCTAGCATCAACTTCCACTAATCAATCATCCATTGAATGTTATCTTTTAAGGCTAGATGGTAATATGTGCCATGGACATAGAGTTGGTGGTAGTCATAGAATTTCTTGAGCCTGAAGTTCTTAGGAATTGGGGGCTCATTGGGCAAAGCCAAGGAGGGGTTCCTAAGCAGTTTGTAATACTACTAATGTCATTTGGTTGCTTCCTCTGACATCTGCTTGTGTTGAATGTACCCTATCCCTAGCAATTGCTTCAAGGGTTCTAAAGGTTTGATAGGTAATGGGATGTACTTGGAGTGATCTTTATGCTCGAAGTTGGGTTTAGGCGGGGTGGGTGCTTTGGGTGTTGACATGGAAGGTTGAGCAGTATTGCCTAGGTTAGGCACAGGGTTAGCTGGAGCTATAGTTTCTTTCTTGTTATTTTTTTTGGACTGGGACTCGTTTGCCATGGCTGCCACCATGACCATTGCGGCCTTGCCCTTCTCTTTGTCCTTTTTAATATATGCATTTTTATATGTAACACAAGCTGGATCCCTACTCGCTTTGGCCACATCTTGAATGCTTTTTTTCTATGAAAAAGCTTGACATAGAGAGTGTGGGGCTAGGTAATATAGCTTGGATTTTATGAAATAATTCAATGCCCCCTTGAAGATGGCTAGCAAGTGGGCCTCCACAAGAGGCTCGTGGATCTCGTTCAAGGTGGTACTCCACCACTATATAAACCTTTGCACTGACTCTAGTGGGTCTTGCTTGACTCCCATGAACTGATCTAGCATGACTTTGAACTTCAATTTATACTTGAAGCAGGTCACAAACTAGGTCAGAAACTCCTCCAGTGTTGAGATGAAGGCACACAGAAGTGTGCGATACTAGTCTAAAGCTTTGCCTATCAAAGACATAGCAAATACACAAATGATGGTATGTGGCCATTGTTTCAACAACAAGGATTTAGATTTGAATGCGACCATATGTGTGTTAGGGTCATCCTCCCCATTGTATTTCATAAATTGGGGGAGCGGCATCCTAAGGGGTAATGTAAGCATGGGAACCACTGGGCTAATTGGATCATCATGGTAGAAATACATGATCTAAACAATATCAAAACTGGTGGTTTTGAGGCACCTAACCTCTTTAGTAAGGGTCTGGATAAGTTAAAATGCTTGATCTAGACCTGGAGACAATGCAGATGGTTGTGGGGTTGAGGAGGCAACCATCATTTGTGTCGTAGCAAGGGCAGCGATTTGGCTTATAGGAGGGACCATTGGGGTTGTTCTTGTGAAGGATGTTATTTGTGCAGCCCACCACCCAATGGGTGGTGCTACTAGAGTGCTAGCTATTAGTGGTGCTATGGGGTTGGTCATTTGCATGACTAATGGAACAGGTCACAGTCCTGCGCTTGGTCACGATACCTACAGGACTTAGTATGTTTGATGATAAGGGTGCTATGACATCTGCTGGGGCTGTGAGGCAAGGAGCAAAGTGGTTGGGTCCACTATGTGGTTGGGGCTAGACCTATTGATGATGATGGAATAGATGCAAATGATGAGATAGGAGCAGAAGCTCCAAGCAACTGTGAAGTAGACATAGTGTGTATGTAGGGGAGAGTGGGTGTAACTAGCATCTAGTATGAGGATAGGATAGAATGGGGAGGGAAATTGCCTAGGTACAAAACTAAGGGAGGAGCCTACTGATACATTGAGGGTGCAGGATGACTACCCATTGCTGATGAAAGTGTATATTGAGCTCGATTTGTGGTGATCATAAAGGGATCCATCGCAAAAAGTGGGTTTGACTTGAAATCCATGGCAGAAGGGATGGTCATAGGGTAAGTTTGGCCACCCCCTCAGACTAGGAGTCCATATCTTCCTACCCATCCTAGAATGCTTCATTGTAATGGGATAGCATGTCCCACTCCCTAGGCCTACTGACTCATAGTAGCTGATTGAAGATCCACTGATACGTCTCTGTCAGGGAGATGGCAACTTTGGGGTTAGGGACAAACTCTTTCTTGTTGTAGTAAAGAAACTTAAAACTGTGTTTGTGCTCGAGTTCTTGACGATCTAGGGGTAGATATACCTAGATCTTTACGTAGATAAATTCGTAATGCTCTACATCTTGTGCCAAGGACTTGGGTAACAAATGTCAAATCCTAAGGGACTGGTGTGGTGCCATTGCTAGGTTAGGTGGCCGCTCAACACCCATGGTTCTTTGTGCTGACAAAGGAGCCTCAAGGCTCATAGTAGAAATAGCAGTTGTTTTTGAATCATGTTGCATAGTGAAAAAGAGGAAATCAAAAGCTAGGAAACATGGAAATCAAGAGGAGATCGGAGGCTTTTCGTCCTACTGGATTCCAAAGGAACCATCACTACAACCAATATGCATCACACAATGCATAAACAACCACAAAAGGATGTCACGTTTATGCTAGTGCGTGATGGGGTACAAAGAGCATGCAAGACTACCCGTAGGACATGGAAAAGGCATAAAAAGGCCCTCCTTCTAGCACCAAAAACTGTAACAACCGAAAACATCGGTGGCTAGACCACTAAGAGGTTGTCGAGTGAACAGTTTAACCCTAGATCTATGTGAGGACCGTGCTAGAGAAAATAGAAATGAGGTGCCCTGAATAGTCTGGTCAATCAGATAGGGACTTAGTGAGTGTATCTTAACCTTATGTAAATGTCGTTTCAAGGTGAGACATGCAAGGTAAATTGATCATCAATAAATGTAGCAATGAAGGAAATGATATAAAACAATGATAATAGTAAGAAAATAGCATAACAAACTCAGGTAAGAAAATGCACCGCCCCAAGGTTGCAAATTTGATTCTTTACCTTGTTTCAAAGGTGTACAAGAGGTATAAAACACTAGAGATGCACTACTTACTTAAAGGTAGCTCAAGCACTCAGGAAAAGTGCCAACTATGCATTCTAAGAACCAACTTAATAGCTAACTACAACAAGAAGTTAAATCTATTTTCCAAGAAGCTAATCAAGAAGACAACTAGCCAATGCAAAAAGCCAACAAGCCAACTACTCTTTTTAATGCAGAAATGCCAACTCTTTGGATGAAAAATGCTAACCAGAAAATCCAACCCTTTGAGTGTTGTTTGCCAGGGTATTTATAGGTCCAGGAGCAAGCAAGAAATGAGGATTGGACACCACGTGCCATGGACCCCACAAGATGCTAACATGCCCATACCGTGTAGGTGTGCAATGTTGGTCATGAACTTGGCTACGCTGTGATTATGCCTCTAGGACTGTATGTGTCGATATCAGTGTATTAACAATGTAAATAGAAATGGAGCTTACACTCTAGGACTACGTCTTCCCTACTCTTACAAGTAGGGTCAAGTGTAGGAACAATGTTTTTTTGGGAGCTAACTAGGGGGTGTGCACAATCAAGTGAAATTGATGATTCTACCAAGGAGGTGCTAAAATGAGGAAGATTGTTGTCAACAAGTTCTAGAACTACCCAAAGATGTCTTGATGCTTCCGTACTAGTGTTGTGTCACTCATGCTGTTGAATATATTAGTGTAGTGTAAGTGACTACTTGCTACGCTATGCTATGCTACATAGTGTAGCATAGCGTAGCCACTAGTTTCAACTGGAACTTATGCTAAAGCCAAAAACATGTCTGAAGCTTAGTCATGCTAACAACCACAACTTTTTTCTTTTTTGTCCGAAAGCTTTTGAACTTGCTGAACTCATGCTTGAAACATTTGCTATTTTTGCATCGTCGCTACATTGTGCTATGCTATGTAGCGTAGCACAGTGTAGCAGCTAGAGCATCCTACTTCCTTATTTAATCTGCCAATTTCTAGCAACAAACTTTGCTCAAGTTCTATGGATCAAGTGGTGCAAGATGTTTTGGAGGTCGAAGTCCTGTCAAGGTGCCATTTTCTTATTGGAATCACTTGGCAAGATGAACCTTTTTGCTTTGCTTTTGCTACATTGTGCTACGCTACATAGTATAGCATAGCATAGCATAGCACCTTGCATTGACTAAATCCTGCTTTGTCTTCATAATCACTTTGTCACTTTGCACTTGGACACTTAAGCAACTATTTTTCAAAGCTTGCTACATTGCCTAGTGTAGCGTAGCATAGCAGACTTCTTCACTAGAAAACTTGCTGAACTATTTTGCTCATCCCAAATGCTCTTGACAACTCCTAGCATAGTTTCTGAGTAGACTGTCAGCTATGTGAATTATCCAAGTAGGTAGGCTAGAGAGTCCATTGTTCCTATCAGCTCTGGAGATAGAAAACTTGCTAGACTATACAGTCTAATCTGAGTGCCTACATTTCCCTATCGAACAGTCATGATGCTACACTTGTGGAAGTCCTTGCCCAAATTCCAAGAACCTGGTAAGGGATGAGGGTCTTGAAATGTTATGGTGTTTCACCTTCCTCTCATTACCATATTAGTAAGGATTAAGTGATTCTGTTATATTTTAGTGAGGATATGTTGAGAGTTTAAGTGGGATAGGGCATGGACACTAATCAATGGCATCTCTTCTACTATTTTGTTTGTAAGATTTAGTCATGCATCCTTCTCTATATAGTAATTGTTGGCACATTTTGGCCATTTAATGGAGTAGGCTTTGTGAGGTTGTGAAGCTAGTCATATAACTAGCTTCGCCAATATTTTATTGGATGAAGATTCTTCAGAGGTGTTGGCTATTTCAGTGCCAAAGAAGCATTCACTGGATCTACAAACATGTATTGATGTACAAGTCAAGAAGTGGTTTTAGTTGACCTCCATAAGGTATGGAAGGGTAATGAATGTAAGGCAACTTGTAGAAGAAACTAAATAATGCCTTGGAATTGAGAGTTATATCGTTTGGGCTATGAAATGCCCTTGAAAGCTAGGTACATTCAAGGTCATCTGCCTTTGGCAAAAGCATTTGGAACAGCCCATCATGAGGAGGCAACATGTTTCACTTACAGCGTATGGTTTAGGAGAGAGATTTCAGTGGGAATCTTGCCAAGCAATTTGTTGTCTCAAAGACCATGATCCTGCAGAGACTTTAAATTTGCAATCTAAGAAGGGATGCTGTAGCTCAATGTATTATCATCCAATTGAAGCCGATAGAGAGAAGACAGATTTCCTAAGCTTGCAAAGATGCTTCCAGTTATGAAGTTGGAAAACACATCCATGTCATGCATATTTGGCCAGAAGCTCGCCAAATTGACTGATAACGTTCTAGTTAACATGTTCTGGTAAGGACTTAGTTCTTGTAAGACAGAGCACAAGCCTTGAAAGATGGTAAATTATTTGTGGATGAAAGAAAAGGTAAATAAATTATTTACCTTAAAAAGGTGACATTAATGGATGAACCAAAGAGTGAGAGTCGTGCACGCCTGGGTACTTCCGAAACACCGAACAGTGGACCGAATATGTCATTACTACCATTTTCACGGTTGGTGAACTTTAAAATGAAATTCTGGAACTGTGCCTATGTCAGCAATTTACCGATTAAATTAAACACATTTGATTAACTGATCCAATAAGTGAATACTTCAAAGAAATATTTTGGAGAAATCCTCATCTACTGTTCTTCATTACCTTCTGCACAAAATTGTGGTCTCTTCTTCATCTCCATTGACAGCTAAAAATTGGTTTTCAGAGATCCAAAAAAAAACAAATGGGTTACCATGAGCGGAGGATTGCGTTGTCCCGTCCTAGTGATTCGCTCTTCTGAAATCTAGGTTTCAGAAATCATAGGCTCAGTCGTCGGGAACAATGGAGTTAGTGCAGGAATGGGGAAACAAGCCGCTGCAGGCTGTGGATGAGGAGATCTGGGATCTGATCGAGAAGGAGAAACGCAGACAGAGCCGAGGAATCGAGCTCATCGCGTCTGAGAACTTCACTTCCCGGGCGGTCATTGAAGCTCTGGGCAGTGCTCTTATGAACAAGTATTCGGAGGGCATGCCAGGAAATCGTTACTACAGAGGCAACAAATTCATCGACCAGATCAAGAACACCAGAAGCAGAGTAGCGGCAGGGAAAAGGAGGACTGCGCACACATGGAAGATCAGCGGTGCAGAAAAGAAGCCTCGGTCACACAACAGAGCAGCAGCTGACGGAGTTCAACGCCGACGCGGTGGCCCCAAGAAACAAAAAAAAATATATAATACGATGGGCACCGGCGGAGAGGACGGCGGTGGCAGCAGCAATAGCTTAGACCGTAGGCGTTGGAGGCAGTTACGGCAGTTATGATGATGATGGTCTGGTCCAGGGTTTAGACAGCAACGGCGAGCTGGGCAGTAAGGCAGACGTCACACTGCGGCATATTTAATATTAATGTTTGTTTCAATGTGTTGAATGCATGCCACACATACTTTTTCATATAATAATCGGCCCTGATATAACTTCAGTTGTATACGCATATCAAATCCATGATTGCTATCTCTATTACTATGATCTAAAGAAAATATTTTATGATTTAAAAAGAAAAAACAAGGGGATTTACATTGAGAAGATAATTATGTAGCATCATTTGTAAAGAAGGCATTTGGCTATTATCCCTTTTATTCATATGGAAGTTATAACTTCCTATGGTAGTTACAACTATGAGGTTTGTAACTAATTTTAATTTTGATTACCACCAAGGCCACTTGTCAATTAAAAAGGCCACTTGTCACTTGCATGGGACACTTGTCACCTACAACTTGTTTATCTCTATGAAGACACTTGGCAACTAGATGAAGACACTTGGCAATTGAAGGAAGACACTTGGCGATTGAATAGGACACTTGTCCATTATAGCTTTTTTATCTCTTTTGTGGTTGAAACCACCCAAAATTGTTGTAACTTACCTAACTTGTTGGGCAAGTAACCTCCTAACTTGTTGGGCAAGGAATCTTCTAATTGGTTAGTCCAATTACTTGGGAGAAAAGTTAGGCAAGATATTTTTAAAAAATGTAACTTCCCTACCTACCTTGGAATCCTATAAATAGGCTTCAAGGGTCAAGGATGGAAGAAGGAAGACATCAAGGAGCATCATCATCACACTTGGAAGATTTGTAAAGAAGATGTCTTGCAAGATGGCTTGCTTCTTTGTCATGGTCCTGTGAGTTATGCATTTCATTTTTGTTTTGTTTTAATTGCTTAGCTAGTGGTTTAGGTAGTATCATTCTTGGCAAGTAATTTTGGGATTTTTAGATTGCTCTTATTGTTCTTGTTGCCCAATAGGAATTTCTGTTAAAATTTTGCCATAGAAGCGCTTGTGTTCAAAAAGCCTTGAGAGCATTTTAGTAGTAAATTTCGTTATTGTGCAACGTTTGGGAACTGCTATTGGATTGTTGGAAGAGAGCCTCTGTTTGTAGTCACGCCGTGGAACAATTTGGTAGTCGAGAGGGTTCAGAAAATCTTTGGTATTTTGATGGGACCAGAATAGCTTCTTTTTATCTTTAGAGTGATTTTCCGTGTTATTTCAATCAGAAATTGTCAAGTCTTTTAAAGGTTCTGTTTAAATGCAATCGTTGACATCTACTGTCTAGCCAAAATGGAGTCTCGTACATGGTAGTTTACGCAGCAATTTTTGGTAGTACAGTAGGATTGTCTTGAAGATATTGCTTGTTTGAGTCTTGGAAGTTTGAACAATTCATAGATATTGAATTTGGAATAGCTTTATTGCGAAGTGTTTACTCGTGTCATTTTACCTTGTTTAAATATTTGAGGTCCACACAAATCTGCTTTCTTTTCTTTCTGTCTATTTCCTTTGAATCTTGCTCTATTTCTAGTTTTCTTGTGGAACTATATATCTCTCTCTGGGGAAAATTAGGAGTAGATTTGCGGAGTTGTGCTCAAATGTTTATGCAAAATTTTACTTGTTACAAGCAGGTATTATAGGGACCGCGTAGACTAGGTAGTTTGAACAAAATAGGAAACTTTCAACAACTCACAGTACTTGATAAAGTTGGCTGAATCTCTTAAAGTAAGTCATTTGTATTTCACACAGACGCAATCGTTACATTGCACACAACCACACGCCGCAACAACACACACACATACTCACATTAACTACTGAGTTATTTGGAGGTATCTGGGCCTTGGTGTTGCCAGAGACCAGCAGACACCTAAATCCTGTTCGAGGACACTCGTTGGCGGTCGCGTCCCAAACGGTTGCCAACAGTAATGTCCTCATAACTAGGGTGTTAATGATTTTCTAACATTATATCCTCATCCTACTTCTTTTCCCTCCATCCTTGTTTTGTAGATACATTATCAACTCATCATCTCTTCTCTTCATAATTAATCCTTCTTGAACATCTTGATAGCATCCATTAAGAAGGGAAAACATTGTACTCACATTTTCAATATCTTAATGATCAAAACAAGTGGGGCTTTAACATTTTTACATCCTATTAAACCATCAAAATGCTTTTAATTTTATCATCATAACACATTTTGAGTTTCTACGAACTTCTATAAGATGTTCCTAACCATCACCTAGGGGATTCACATCATTTTCAACATTTTTGATATGTTTTGGAAGGAAACATAATAATTTTTATACAAGTGAGGATGCATGATGCTTATGCCAATGTTACCATAACCTTCAAATATCACCATAATATCATGTAAAATCTTGTCTTCTAGCCCTAATTTTTTCTTTGTTGATCCTCCAATGACTAGTCTACATCACCCTTGAGGTGGTGGATATAAATTTTGGTAATTTTGTTAACTTTAAAATTTACCAAACAACGTATTTCACCTATGTAATACTAGGACCTCTACATTAGGAAGTAAAAACATAATTTTCAACCATAGTGTTAGATCTATTGACCCTTTAATAACTAGCTTACATCATTCCCAGGACAATGAACTTCAATTTTGGCAAGTTTGGAGGCTTATTTAAGGATCAAAACTACATCATACCTCTAGTGACATTGAAACCAGTGTTAGCATCATCTAGTGAGTGTTACCTTTAGGGAAAATATAAAACTCAACCTCCAATAGTACTCTTGACCTTGTGTAACCTCCAACATTCATTCAGCATCATCATAGTGATGTTCAATAGTAGCTCATACATTAACAATGGTCCTTGGAATTCTAAAATGATAGTTTTAATGGTAGGATGTGTGTTCATGTTGATATAAGTGATAGTAATGATAGCATCAACATTACTACATCATCCAAAGTACATTAGTGTACGCATGCACATTGAGTTTTTGAAAATGAACTCTATGTTAACTAAACTAAACTTTGGGTGAATTTTGGAAATCCTAACCCTATGTATATTAATTCTAAACACTAATTCAAGTTTAATCTCTTGATATTTGACAACATGTTCTAAATTTTAAGAGATCCAAAGTACCAATACTTACATCGATTTCATCAACTATGTGCTCCATGGCCATCTTAGAATTCCTTATAGTCTATGATCTTAGACTTAATATTGATGTCATTGGAGGCACATCTAAGCATTCTTACCTAGTGCTAACATCACCAAGGCTAGAATTATTGTCATCTGGTGTAGTATAATCATCATCAAGGCTAACATTAACATCACCTAGTATAATGCTAGCATCACATGAAGCATAGCTCATAGAAATGGCTCTGGTTTATTCTTAAATCAACTTCAAATAATGCAATTAGATTGTCCATTCATCTCCAAATATACAAGAGATCAAATATGGGTGTTTAAACCCTTCATATGTCAAAACATAAGTTCATCTTATTGAATTCATTCCATTGTTTACATCCTTACCATTTTAAATCACTTGGCCCTCTATAGGAGATAAACCTTATTATCCTATTAATAAAGTTCCTTTGTATATTGGAAAGGGAAGACCAAAATATTTTCCACACATTTTTCTATTATTTATTATCCATTTTATTCTTGGTTAATTATCATAATCATATATATACCATTTATATAAATTTCATAGTACTTAGGTTTTATTAATTTAATCATTAAGTTTATCGTTGCTTATTTATACCCCTATAGATTCTAATCTTGGTTAATAAGGTAAGTCCATATTTGATTAGAGGTTTATTTCCCTTATTTTATTATCATCAAGATATCAAGGATTAGATCATTTTAAAGACTATTTAAAGCTATGGATCATATGCTCAAATTTTTGGTTCATGGAGGTGCCCTTATAGATTTATGAAAGAACATTTTCTTATGAACATGCCTTAATAAACCAACCTAATTTCACACTCTTCTAAGTATATTTTATTATAGAAATAAGAATACAAAGAAATGAAGAAATTATTCCTCTATTAATCTAATCTTAAATAGAGAAATATAACATCAACAATGAGCCAGGATCAACTTAACTCTTCCAAGGATCTTAGAGGTCATACATGTACTCTTTGAATCTCTCAATTATAGTTCATACTATGAGCACATAAGCTCAAGATAAGATAACATTAATTGGAAATCTTTCACCTTCTTTAGGATACTTTCTTCCTCAAGTGCTCTCAATCTAGTCTCTTAAGTATAAACTTGGATACTCTTGTCTTTTCCTCAGACTAAATTTCTTTCCTTTGGATCTTAAAAATAATTTTATAATTGCTAGATGATCCTTGATCTTTTTCAACTATTGGACTTCCTTTAAAAAATCATTTACACTTCAAAAAAAAATTTTAGACTATGAGTAACTCTAACTCACATTTCCTTACACTTTGAAGCTTGTGACTAGATTGTGATCATAACATGCTTGTATCGATGAAACTTCATATTTTCTACCTTTATTTCTATATTGATTATGATGAAAAATCACATAAAACCTTAGAATTTGACTTTACTGTGACTTCTAATGGGGGAAACTCAATGCTTAATGCAAGAATAGTATTTTTCATTTTTGATGGAAACTTGTAATTACTTTTAGGTAGCTACAAATGATTGTTTAGAGTAATCTAAGGACTAAAACTCTAGTCAGGAAATGGCAACTAATAAAATCTCAAGTTCTTGTATCAAGCCATGAGGTTTTCCAACTTCCAAATATGCATTATTTTTCATTCCATAGCTTGAATTCTAAAAAATATTATATATTTTCTTTGACCCATTCATTGGAAAATCTTTGTAATGATTATATCAACCTTGAATGTTGTGTCTATGAAGTGGTAAATGAGTGACATAAATACAGTTTTAATTCATTTCAAATTTCTAGATCTTAGATGGTAAAAATGCTAAATATTTGATTAGAACATGCAAAGGAAATTGTAGAGAATGGATGGGTATGGGAGTACAATTTATTGGGGTTGAACATTCATAGTGTGACTATTTCCAAAGATGGAAGAAGGGCTATGGTGGAGGTTACACTAAAAGAGGTTTCTTGCTTAATTGATAAGGACCATCTAGAACATAATGATTCATATTGAAGTACATATACAATAAGATATGAATTGATGAATGCAAATGGTTCTTGGAAAATTACTCATGATGCAATTTTGTGATCAAGATATAGACAATACTATTTCCTAAAATTTTTATACTCTCCCTTTTTCTAGGGAAAGCTTAGAGGATGTGTTCTAAAGAATAATTGGTTGCAACACAATTTTAAAATAAATCTAGTTTGCAGATAAACGAATTTATTGGATTTGAAGCTTTGTTCTCATTTACAATTCTTGGTTGATAGGTCTATTGTATATGTTTTCATTCATGATTAGTGAGGTTTTTATAAAGGATCTTACATCAATTTATAATTTTCAAAATGTCATAGTTTCTACTTATTTTGTTTTTAAATACATTATATAGGTTATGGTTTTAGGCCTAGAGGGAAACTTCATGCCATTGCTTATCTATGCATTTGATGTGAAGGGTTTTATGGTCTTGTTTTGATTATTTAAAAATCCAAACCCCATTATGCTGGGGGTTGGAAACTTCTACCATTGCTCCAATCTTCACGAAGAATAGAAGATTGGAGTAGAATGTTGGCAATGGTTTCATTTTCAGTTCATTGTATAGTATCATTATGGAATGGTAGAAATTTTGTGAAACTAGTGGTAACTCTAATGGATATAATAGTAGATATCCTGCTAAATGGCATTAATATTCAATTTAATAGTGTTCAAGTTCACTTAAAAGTAAAGTATTGTAAGAACGCTTTAAGAAGTATAGCTAACAAGGTACATTATAGGATTATATAGGAATATAATGATGTTTCAAGTATGCCTCAAACTAGCAACCTCTTGTTTAACAAGATAATGAGCTAGCCACTTGGGGAATCTATCACTAGAAAGAAAACTAAAATGATGATATGGGACACAAGAAACACACAAAACATATAGTATAATTTTAAAATGGTGACTACAATGTACGAATTATGGATTCTTTTAGATACTTGGGTCTTTAATGAATTAAGGAAATAATAGTAAGAGAGAATAGTAAGAAGAACAAAAAATGTCTCTACAATTAAAAACAAATATAAGAAATTAGGAGTTTGGGCTTGGAAGGTCAAAAAACAAATCTTTCAAGTAGTAATTTATCCTATTGTGTTATATAAATGCACAATTTGGGAACAAGTCTTAGTGCAAAAAGTTGAAATGCTATTGAAAGAGTATGAAAGATATTATTACTTGATGAATTAAAGGTGAAAGTTAAAACATCCTATTCTTTAGGAGAAGATTAAATGGGCTCCAATTTCCTCTTGTGGGTTTTGAAAACATTTTATAGTCCCACTATTGTTTAAGTAATAATGGATCATAATATTCATGTAAATTTATATTTTAGAAAAAATTTTGCAAATGCTAATAAAAGGAATAGTGGAAAAGTCATTAATAACCCAAATTTTAGGTTATGGGTTCATTTTTTTAATCTAAAGACTTTCTTTTCAAAAAGCTTATGATTGCAAATTTTCTAATTTTTGTTTTGCAAACTTCACTTTACAAATTTGGGTTTTTCTTAAGTAAAAAAGGCTCTCCAAATTCATTTTATATTACCATTGTTGGAGGGTGGTATTATGTTTGGCCTTTGCCAATTAGATCTCATTCTCATTGATCTCTTTCTGTAGGCTCACATGTTGCTTGTAATGGTTTTTAATCTTTTTGTACTTGGTGGTCTCATTCTTCTAAGTTGTAATCCCTTCTACTTGATATCCCTAACTTCTTCCATTAAGAGGTTTTAATTTTCAGCTACTAACATATGTACATCTACATTTATTATGACTAATTGCTCCTAGAGTTTCTTGAAATAGTCTTTCATTTGGCTCTTCTAATTCTTAATTTTTAGCAACCTCTAGTTCTCCTTGCTGAGTTCTCTATTTTTCTTATGCACAGTAGCAATGTTCTTATTTAGTGTATTGATCATTATTTTTGACAAGGATGCATCCTAAGTAACTTTCTCCTTCTCCTTCTCTATCTTTCTCTACTTAGCCTATAGGTGGTTAAATGTTTCATCCCTTGTGAGGCTAAGTTAGTGGATTGTTGGGCTTGATTGTTAGGCTTGAAGTTGTGCAACATCTCATAGCTATTGATTTATCACCTTTACTTTTTGAAGTTGAATTTTAGCTATGACCAGATTTCCATTTGTTTCAATGAGCTTGGGTTGGATAGCAATGATACCTTCAAGAATGTTGAAGATAACTATTATCAATGACCTAACTCCCACTAGTCTATCCAACACTTTCTTATGTTGGCTTATGCTCATTCTTGATCCAAAACCTCTTTAATTAGTTTTTTAATACATTTGAATATCTTCCATTGCAATGAGGTCTAGTGGCAATGCTATAAGAACCTTTAAGGCTCCACCAATTTGGTTCATTACTACTTTTATAGTAGTTTTTTCTCCTTTGTATGACATCATTACCAGAGTAGCTCCATCCTCCTTCTTTAGCATGACTAAAAATGTTGAACCATTGCCTAATATTTTAGGATATTATTCAATAAGCAATTTCACTGTAGCTCTTATAGTAGGGTTTACTTGAGTAGTGACATGACTTCCTTGTGCTGGGAATAGGCTAGGAAAATTGTCATGCTTCTAACTCATAATTTTAGCAACTTCTTATAGGTGGTTCATGGAATGGTGATAATCTTCAAGGCTTTTAATATATGTTTATGATGTGATTCTCTTGGTATAATTTTCCTTTGATACTAAGGTTTTTACTATTACTTTTGTACTTGGTGGTGGAGGTGGCACATGTTCATGATGTATAAGTCTATGCAAGCAATTTTCAGTGTAAGCCTTGGAAGCACCCTTTTTTTGACCTACTTTCCATCTAAACCTATGTAAGTGATGAGCAATGAGTACGTCCTATGCCCAACCATACAAATTATGAGTTTTCACACATGATCTAGTCAAATTTCATGGATGAGACTAGTTTGGCATCTAGATCATTAACTACTAATTGCAATTCATTGTCTTCCCACTTGGACTAGTAGTCGCTTTGTCATGTATGGTTTAGTCCAAAGTGAGACATATGATTTTTGATCTTTTTTTAACCTTATACTAATCATAATGATAATAGAATAATTAATTATTTAATCTAATAAATAATAAGAAGATAAATTCAAAAATAGCCTACAAGTGATGTGTCCATTCCTAGCTTGCTATACACATCCTGAACCCACATATCCATTGTTTGGATTACCATGCTCTATGCTATAGGGTTAGCCAAGTAATAACATTGTTGGGATTACTAAGAAAATACATGTTTACACTCAAAACTAGTCATGTTCATCTTTCCAATTCATTAACTTGCATGAAATGTAGATATCAACTAAGTACATGAAAAGTAAATTGCATGGAAAGTAAATCTAATCTAAGTCAAAGTATTTTAATGAATAAGAATCAATCTCAATCTTATTACTATTCATGGAATGTGTCTAAGACCATTTCCACTTGAATAATATGTCATACAACTAATTGAGATCCATAGTACAAGCACTCACTGACTATTCTCTAAGACTACAAAATAAAACTACAAGAGCTTGGCTACTCTATTGACAAAATAAAAATAATACTCTATTGACAAGAGTGCATATTTATAGGTAAAAATAGACATTGCATTGATGGTTACACATCAACATATCATCGCATGTGTTGATGGGATCGTGTTAACGAGTACCCATCGACATAGTTACATCAATGCAGCTGTGTTGATATGATTGCCTTGAAGTGATCCCATCAGCACAACCAACCAATGCTTCATCAGTAAGCATTAGTGGATGTGTATCGCACACCAACACCAACATTCTGCCATGTCTCATAAGAGCTACCTTTAAAGCATTCATGTGCAAATTTTTATGTTAACCAATGTTGTTACTAATTAGATTAAGAAGGTAACCTTCTTAGGAATGAAACAAATCTTAGAAGTCCTCTTATTTACTTATATATTTTAGAAAATGCACCATTTAAGACTTTGTTTGACTCAAGTTCTATAGATTATATAATATCCTAGAAGATGTACAAAACATGAAACTTATCATCATTAAAAAAGTGCAACATTAGGTTTGAGCTCACATATCAATCCATCACTATTCCTTTGGAATAGATGGAAGACATTGATACATTCATCAATGGGTGGTCCTATCTTGTAAATTTTCTTATCATCCATGTATACAACTGCACATGGGATTTTCCCATCATTATGGATAGGGATTCCCTAAGCACCATTGATGCCAAGCTTGGAATTCGAGATCCATCCCTGGAAATTTTTAAGGAGAACGAAAATGAAGAAATCAAGAAGAAAAGAACTCCATGCATCATGTACAATGATACGAGGTGCAATGGTATGTAGAGAGCTTGGACAATGAGAGAAAAGAACATCACATCATGTAGTTCATTTGTAGAAACAATATTGATGAAAAATGACTATACATACCAATAACTAAATAGGAAGACATACAATGGTTGATAGCATACAAAAGCTACTAATGTACAATTTGCATGGAATGGGAAGAAGCACTTACTAGCTCATATGTAGAGAATTTGGATGATATGTAGAATGTATGGCTATAACTCTTTCAATTAGGGTATTGATAAAGTCAAATTTTTGGAAGATGTGATATCACAACTATGATATAGAATCAACAATGTCATGAATACAATGTCATACTCCATCCTATGTCATAGTTGATGCAATGTCTTATGATCTATGTAGCCCTATAAATATCAATACTTGGGAACAAAATTAAAAAATTTTCATTCCAAGTCTTAGGAGAACTCTTACCATTTTTTTTTGTAGTTAGCAATATAGTCAATGCTTGTAGTATGGTGTCGAGCAGTTGTATGGAATCTTTATGCGAGTGAAGTGTACTTGGGCATAGTTCATGTTTGGAAATAAAGATTGAGATTGCTTCTCATCATTGTAGCATCCACTTAGTTTTACTATTTTACTTAGACTAATTTCCGTGCTTACTTAGTTAATTCCTTACATTTTCAAAGTACTCTACTTTACTTATTAATTAGTAAAGAGGAATGAGTATGACTAGTTTCAAGTGCATAAGTGTAATCGCTTGGTAATCCCAGTGGTGTTGTTGCTTGGTTCACCTAGTAGCATAATGCTTGGTAACCTAGTAATGGTTATATGATCGTAAGTTATGTATGATAAACTAGGATCAAGTGCTCATCACTATAGGCTAGAGTAGATTTACATTTCTATCATTACTTAGATTAGATTATTATTCTAAACTTTTATTATGTTTGTAACTATGAGTAATTAAAGACTAACAACATCAACTAATCATATGCTCCACTAAGAGTTAAACCATACACCTAAAATTCACTAACTGAAAGTAGGAAGACAATGATCTTGAACTTAACATCAATCACTAACATAATTATATTATACATTCACAAATTACTATATGGTCATGTACTAGCACTTGTGACTTGTATGCTAGAGTTTAGGGTTTAGGGTTTAGGGTTAATGTGTGATACATATTTGATCTAACAAAGTTCATTCTATTAAAAACTACAAAGTATATTCTTATACCTTAAAACCAATTTCAATAATATACATCTAACTAAGCATCAAAGATACAAAATGGCTTCAACACTTAAGAAAAATTGTCACTTGTCAAAGAGCTGAAAAAAAGTAACGATAGAATACATGATGATGAAGATTTAAGTATGCCTATGCAAACATGGATCTCATGTGCTCATATCAATCCTCATTATCCTAATTTTACATTTATCTTTCATCAAGATGAACAATTGAGATGGAAACACTTACAGGGCAACATCATTTTGCCTCTAGAGCATTCATCACCTACCATGCTTCAAATAGCTTTAAGGGTAATCAATTTGAGCCACATGTAAGAGGGGTATCATGTGAAAAAACACATGACCACACTCTACCAACCCATAGAGGCACAAGTGCAAAGAGACACTACTATCAAAACCAAACATGATAATAATAATGGAAAGCATGTCAATCCTTCTGTTATCTTAGAAGAACTTGATGGTGATGCATTTGTAGCAAAAAAACTCCACCATAATCATGAAGTTAATTCACAAATGCCTATTATTCAATTGGAAGAACTTGTTAAAGTAAAACTACCTTTAGCCCTCGTAGAGACACGAAGAAGAGAAGTAGAGGACTTTAAATACATGTAGGACTTAAGGCCTAGAGTTTTTGCTGGATCACAAAGAGATGAATTCCAAAGTCATAGGAGGAGAAATAGCCAACATTGTAATCTAATTATTTCATCTTCCTTCTCATGATCATTAGAGGACTTTTATTGAAGGGAATGAAGGTTTAGAGATCATGACAAAGAGAGTCATTGGGCTCATGATAGACAGGAGAATCATCTAAGGTATCTTAATGAGGAAGATGAAGAACATGAACTACAAATAGATAGGGATAGACATGAAGAGAGGGAGAGCAATATGAGTACCAATGAAGACATCACTACAACAAAATGTATGAATCCTATGACCATGAAGAGCCCCTATTGGCAACAGGATCAATATTAAGAAAGTAGTGTACATTCCAACTAGGCATGTAAGAGATAGTCACATCAAGTAACTTGATATCAGTAATATTCCTAAATTTGAAGGAGTGTATAATATAGATTTATAACATCACCTTCAAGAGTTTCACAATTCCTATGCCCTAGAAAATATTGCAAGTGGCTAGCAAAAGCTCAAGTTGGTTCCTAGGACACTCATTAAGAAGACAAAGAGCTAGTACAGCTCATTGGAACCTAAATCTATTAGAAGGTAGAGTACCATGCTTGAACTATTCAATGATAAATACTAAACTTACTCTATAGTTTCCAATATTAGAAAGAATATCTAAGGCTAGAGGCAAGGAATATTCCTTGATGTAATGATGGATAGATACTACTTTCTTCTGCATCAGTACCTAGGCCATGGATTTTCCCAAAGGGAGTACCTTAGGCACATTTTCAATGGGTTGCGGAATAAAACCAAGGAAACCCTTAGGGTCTATGCCCAAGTTAGACTATCAGAGATGACCATCCATCAAAACTAGAGGCTAATTGACCAAGTGGCAAAGGAGGAAGGTGAGTTGAAAAAGAAATAATCAGACAAGAAATATAACCAAGACCCATCTATTAGAAAAAGAGATGTACAAATGTGTGACAAATAAGAGGAAGAAGGCTTGGAAGAGGTGATCTAGAAGAAAGATCTACCAATTCAAAAATCTATCTATGATATAGCAACCAAGGTAGAAAATATGTGGGACTCAGTGGATGAAAAGTTTTCTAAAACGTTAAATATTGTAGAAGAAAGAACTAAATAAGCCTTCAACAACAAAAAGAAGAAGAAAAGGAAAAGATACTATGGACGTGAAGACTATAATAAAAAGAAAAAGCTACTTTTATGGAAGAATGTACTAACTCAAGCTTAGAGGATGACCAAGGGTGTATCGAATGCCAGTATGAACATCCTAAGAAATGCTATCCTATGATGATATACTTGCAAGAATCAAGGGCATATGCACTTAACCCAAGATTTTTCAAAAAGAAAATGCCAAAATGGTTACCTTATCCTCAAGGTAACTACTGATAGAATTTCCAACTAGCTTACTACCCAAGTAGATATTATCCACAACCACATAAGCAATATTAGTAATAGTTGTAGTGACCACAAGCATGGGCAATGTCATCATTGAGAGAGTAGTATTTATATCAGTAGCCATACCCAAATGGATATTATATGTAGCATCTAATATCTCCTGGAAACACCATAGTTCACACTTCTTAGTATTATCCTCCTAAGTACTATAGACCTACAACTCCAAGGATGGATTCTAATCCATATGTACATCAAATAGTGGCTAGTCCATTAAGTTATCCTACCAACCCTCTACTGCTAGTGCCATCAACTGAAATGCAAAGGTGAGTTATTTTCATAGCCACAACAAAAGAATGCAACGAGGGTAGTGAACAAGTACAAGTAATTATGAATGAATCTCAATCCAAGAAATTCTTATTCTTTTGAACAAGCTTTAAAAAGGTTCAAAGGATGAGGACCTTATCTATTTCATCCTCACCCACACTCAGTCCTTCAAGAAATGCTGAACTTCTATCAGCTTCTAATGTAAAATTAACAACTATCATGCTAACTTAGACCATTACACATAGGATAAAGGCAAGAGCACTTTCCTAGAATAGAACAAACCCAAGAAATCCCTTGGTGTACCTCCAAATATAAAGCCATGAACCATGTAAGGATTTACTTTATTTTAGGTTAGGAGTAAACTTGATATCATAAGGCATGTATAAGGCCTGGAATCTTCCACCATTGAAGAAAAGTAATATTTAGCTAGAGCTCGCATACTAGTTGATTACAGTTCCACTAGGACAAGTGGATGATGTGATCACTATCATCAATGGTTGGTCTTATCCTACAAATTTCTTAGTCATTCATGTGAAAAAAAGTAAGGAAGAGTTCCTTAGTATTATGGAAAGAGCTTGGCTTAGCACTATGGATTCTAAGCTTGGAATTAGAGACTTGTCCTTGGAAATTTCTAAGGACGATGAAGTTGAAATCGTTCAACGATGGAAAGTTCCATGTATCACATACAATGATAACAAGTGTAATTATGTGTAATAAATATGGGTAGTTAAACAAGAGGACAACATAGTATGCAAAAGATGTGTCAAAGAAATGTGTGCAGAGATATCTGTATGCAGCAATCACTAAAAAAGAAGCCACATAGTGGCTAGTTACTACCAAAGAAATATAATAAAAAATATACATGGAACCAACAACTCAAATTATAATCACCTACATGGAAGAAACCAAAAAGCTAGAATAGCTAATGAGAAGGCACCCTTATCCACATTTAGGACAAGAAGAAGAAATTGAATGGGGACAACTCAAGATCCTAGAAAAATTGGAACCAAAACTATTAGAGTTAAAGGTCCTACTAGTAGCACTAGAATATGCTTTTCTAAACAATAAAAAGCCAATCATTATCAATGCCAACCTAGATAAAGAATAGAAGAAGAGATCATTAGAAGTGATTAATAAATGGTCAATGAAATTTGCTTGGTTTTATGATGAAATAATGATCATTAATCCTCAAATTTATCAACATAAAATATATATAGATCTAGCTATTAAGACATGATGCTAACCACAGAGAAGGTTGAATCCTAAACTTAAGAAAGTAATAAAGCAAGAGTCGGATAAATTACTAAAGGTAGGATTCATTTATCCCATTGCAGATATCAAATGGGTTAATCCTTTGGTAATTGTTTAAAATAAGAGGGGTAGGTGGAGAGTGTGTATTGATTTCCAATTGTTGAACTTTGTAATATTTAAGGATTATTTTTCTTTGTTATTTGTTGCTAATGTCCTAGATTCTATTGCAGGACACTAGTATTATAGTTTTCTTGATGGATATAGTAGATACAACTAGACTACATTACACCAAAAGACCAAGAGAAGACAAAATTCATGAGTATATGGGAAATTTTTGCTTACAAGTAGATTCCCTTAGGTCTTAATAATATCCCTACTACCTTTCAAAGACTAGCACTTAGCATCTTCCAAAAATAAATAGGCAATGACATTGAGGTTTTTATGGAGGACTTTTCAACCTATGGGCTAGACTTCAAACAAGCACTGGTATATTTAGAGTAGGTACTAAAAAGATGTGTAGAGATAAATCTAAAGCTCAATTGCTAGAAAATCATTCTAATGATACAAGATGGGATCATGCTAGGACATAAAATTTCATAGAAAGGAATTAAAGTAGATCCTAAGAGGATCAAAGTAATATAAAACATCACCCAAAGGCCATAAACTATCAAAGATGTTACATCATTTCTAGGCCACATAAGATATTATAGAAGATTTATAGAGATTTTTTCAAAAATTGCAAAACTATTGGTAGAACTAACCAAGAAGAATGCACCATCTCAGTGGATCGAGTCATGTGAAAAGGTGTTTGAGACTTTGAAATAGAAATTAATTGAGACACCAATCTAGATTGGTCTAAGCCTTTCCATATCATGATAGATGCTTCAAATTATGTACTAGGTGTAGTATTAACATAGATAGATGACCAAAAAAGGCCATATTATATATAGTGTGCCAACAGAAGCATCACCAGAGCACATATCAACTACACCACCTTAGAGAAGGAGGTTATGGCAATGGTGTATGTGCTAGAAAAATTTAGTCACTATGTGCTTGAGTACCCAATCTATGTCCATACCGATCATAGTACAATCTGATTCCTAATGAATAAACCAATGGTAAGTCCCAAAGTGATCAAATGGCTTATCATTTTACAAGAATTTGACATAACCATGATCGACAAGAAGTGCATGGAAAATGTAATAGCAGATCACTTGTTAAGGCTAAAATGGAAATCATAGGACCAAGAAGAACCATTGTCTAATTAATTTCTTAATAAAAATATATTCACAAAAGAAATAATGATTGTTGACTCAATAGAGAAGTCATGGACAACTAATTACATGACCTACTTAACTATACAAGAGCTTGCTATTAAGTGGGATAAGAAACAGAAAGAATAGTTTCTTCATAAAGTCAAGATATATATGAAGATAAATAGGAATATTTACAATATTTGTGTTGATGGGTTAGTATGATGGTGTGTATCAAAATGCAATCAACATATGATCCTACAAGATGCACATGAAGGACCATGTGGTGGTCATTATGCAAGACATAGGATGACATGAAAATTAATGATAGTAGGCTACTTTTGGCCTACCTTATTCTAGGATGCCCATAAATTCACTTAATCATGTGAAAGATGTTAGTGAGATGGAGGAATAATAGCCATAAATAAATGACCACGATAATGAATATAGTCATTAGAACCATTTAATATCTAGGGAATTGACTTCATGGGATTCATCATGCCAATGTTAAATGGGAAATCCTACATCATAGTGATCATGGATTATTATATAAAGTGGGTAGAGGAAACTATAGTTAAAGATTGTACAACCAAAACAATTGCCAAATTCTTCCAACAACATGTGGTGAACTGATTCTGAGTACCAAGGATGCTGATATCAGATAATGAAACTCATTTTACTGGTGTTACTTTTAAAAAGCTCTTACAATATCTAAATCATAAATTAACCATACCCTATCATCCCCAAGCAAATAGTCATGATAAAGTAACTAACTAGGAAATCATAAGAATATTAACTAGGATGGTTAGTAGATTTACAAAGGATTGGAGCATCAACCTGAATGATTCTCTATAGACTTACAAAACCACATGGAAACTAATTATTAGATACTTACCCTATGAGCTAGTTTACAATAAATTACCTATGCTTCCAATCTAGGTAGAGTTCCAAATTCTACCTACTACCAACAAAGTACACTTAAACTTGAGCTCAGCCTAGAAGGAACAACTCATGAACATCAATTTGTTAGAGGAAAATAAGCTAGTAGCACTCAAGAGTAATGATATCCATAAGAGGTACTCTAAGCATAGGCATGATGCACGAATACATCAAGTGTTGATACAACTAGGTAATAAGGTCCTATACTATAATCCCAACCATGTCCAATAAAAGGCTAAGTTTCAAACACTTTGGAAGGCATCATACATCATCCAAGAGACTTATTCATCTGGTGCCATGCACATTTACCATCCATCTAACCCACATTAGTTCATCTTAGTAAATATCTAGTAGGTCAAATTCTATTATGAATATCCCAATTTAGTTAGGGATTCTACCTAGTTCATTAATTTGTACTCTACCTATTTAACTTTTTCGTTAACTAGTCTTGATCTTAGTTGTGGGGGTATCCATTGTGACATGTAGGTACATACTAAGTTTTTCATTTTCTTCTTTCTTTTTTCTATTTTATTAACATATGATCCTATACTTTTACATTTTTTTAATTTCTTACTAATTTTTTATTCTTTGACATTTTTCACTTCTTTGCCAATTTTTCATTCCTACTCCCTTTTTAATTGTTGATACCTTTTAAAATTTTTTATACTTTACCATTATTTTTCTTGTACATATTCTTGTTAATTTTCAATAAAATACATGGAATAAAGTAAGACGTAGTCCCAATAAGGTGAAGATTGCTCTATGTTATTAAATCATGAAGGATTGATTACTAACAAATTGAGACCATGACATCCATCCACCTATTCCAAAAATAAGAGGTTCTTACCATGGTCCTAATGATATTATTTTTACAATAAACCTAAAAATAAACATGTGATCATTATGCTTGGATAGAAAAGTAAAGAACTATGTGGGAATGAAAAGGATGTGACATCAAGGGAACTTGTGGATTTTCTATGATTACTACTGTGAGTTCTATCTTGTTGCCAAAAATGTATTATTCTCTTATGTTCTAAGAAAAAATGGAAGTAAGATCACAATAAGTGCTACCTTACCATGTCACTAGAAACACATGTTACCCATGATTGAAGGTAGTCCTCTAGTAAGGTCAACATAGTAAAATAAAATAAAAAGCACAAAATAAAATTTATGGGGGTTCCATTGGAAAGACATGTTACCCATGCTTGAAGGTAGAAAACTTCTCAAAAATCTAAAAAATAAATAATGTGCTACTAATAAAACACCTTCCTTGAACAACATTGCCAAGTGGTGATACACCTTGCAATAGTGGTAGTCTTATGGTTGTGAACCCTAGGGATGAGACAATGTGATGTCACCAAAAAGTGGTTTGGAATTAGTTTGAATCTTGGATAGAATGATTAATAATTACTTTAATCACAGATTACACACAGTAATTCATTATGCCTATTGTAAGACACCTCATGTCCTGGTTTCAGTAATCCCTTCTACAGTTTGTTTCATCTTACTATATATTGAATCATAACTTTATGTTCTTGTATAATATAGTGTTATTTTTCCAATATAGTAATGCAAAAATCATGTTTTGCTAGAGAGTTATGTATTACATTCAACTCCTTGAGTCCCTATGAACACTTTTAGGTATGGTTCTACAAGGTTGCTAAGGGCTAAAGCCTACTTTGGGGAGGATCCATTTGTATAACTGATGAATAATTATTGTGTCATGTCAATGAGTCCCTATTGATGTGGCCTTGTCACCAAGGCCTCATTAATGTATCCCTATCTATGTGGTGTTTCCCCATCAATGGATCCATGTTAACATAGCATTTACTGCATCTATGAAGCCTTGTTGACATAGCTCCACAGTAAAGTCTATAAATATGTGCTCGTTAGCCATGTTTACAGTATTTTTTGTGATATTTGTAGCAAATATCTTGTATATTTATCATTTTAGAGTTAGAATATTTCTCTAAGTTCCCACAGTAGTGGTCAGAAAGTGTATGGATCTTTATTCAAGCACTATTTTACCTAAGCACAACAATGTGAACAGTAATAAAGATGAGCCTTTTTATCAAACCTTGTAACACTTGGAATAGATTAATGATTCATTTATGCATTTATTATTTTCATTAATTATGGAATTAACTAACCTAAATTATACTTTAAGTGATTATTTAATTAATTAAGCTAAATAGATCAAACACATAAGTATGACTGCTTTGAGTGTAAACATGTACTCGCTTGGTAATCCTAGCATTATTATTGCTTAGTTCACCCAGTAGCATAATGCTTGGTAACCCCAGTAGTGGATAGATGGGTTCAAAACATGTACAAAAACTAGGACTGGATACTTATGTTAGGACTTGTTAAGTAGTTAAATTAAATTAGCCATTAAATTACTTCATTTTTTTATTTTAAAGCACTAGGAGCATAAAACATAAAATAATAAAAATCATATGCCTCGATTACACTTAACCATACCTTTATGCATCACAAGTGTAATTTAGAAGATAATGAATAACTGTTAGGGCAAAGTTTACATCCTAAAAGAATAGTATGCTAGAAGACATAGAGTTTGTAGAATTTGATCAGATCACGCATGAATGTTTTGTGATTCATACGATTGAGCGTAAGGGTACTTGACAACTCATCATTGGAGTTGTTGTTAAGGACTCTATTTTTTGAAACATGTGCTATCTAGATTTAGTGAACATCATTAACATTATTAGACTAACCCTAAGGTCAAAATCATTCTCACAAATAATATAATCACATACACACACTAATATCTTGTTTGTATTACAAAATCTCTTCTTCTCACAAGCATGATGATACTAAACTACCAGTCCCTCAAGAATGCAAGGTGATGTATACTCATCGAGACTAGTATGCGCTTGACTTCATCTTCATCATGCATCAGTATGAACAACTGTGATGGTGAGATATGAAAGGAAACATTGTAATGCCTCATGAGCAATTTATGCCTAAGATGATTCTTTAAACTTTTAGGAGGCTGGACATCCATGATCTTTAAGAGGAGAACATTGTGCATGATTCTGACTACTAAGACTACTATCCCACTAAAACACAATGTAGAAAATATTGACACTAGAAGATGCACCATGAGTTTGTGAAGGGAAAATAGCTTACCAATCCATTATTCCTACTTAACCAAAATGATAATGAGGATCCTCCCTTTGGGGGATCTCAACATTAATATTCTCCACCCCTTATTATTAGTGATGGGGGTGTAGACCTAAATCTGCAATCTACTATCAACAATCTAGGTTTAGGTAAAAATAGTAGCCAAGGCAGGGGCTAGGACAATCATCAAGAGGATAAGAAAACTAACAAACATTGTAATGACAACCAAAGAGGATCTGGAAGATACCATGGTGGTAACAATCATCATCCCTCTTCACCCTCTTCATTTACATCTTATTCTTCCTCTTCTAGTTTTAACAAACACCATAGAAAGAACAACCATGATGAAGGTGAATAGTGGAATAATAATGATGATCGCCAAGCCCACCATCACCAAAGGGATAGTAGAGGACATCATCAATGTCATCAAAATAATGATGATGATGAGCCTTTGCTAGCAACTGAAAACATGTTAAATACTATAGATGTTGTAAAAATTCTAACTAGGCATGTGAAAGATAGTCGAATCAAATAACTTCATATGAACAATATTCTTAGATTTGAGGGGGCATATAACTCTGAACCACAAGCACATCTTCAAGCTTTTCATGATTCTTGTGCCTTATAAAATATTGAAAATGATTGGTAAAAACTAAAGCTATTTCCCATGACACTCATCAAAAAAGAAAAAAGCTGGTATTGGTCCTTGGAGCCAAAATCCATCAGCAAGTGGAGCACAGTGCTAGTGCTATTTAATAATAAGTATCAAATGTACTCTAGAGTGTCTAATCTGAGAAGGTAGATCCAAGGATGGAATTAAGGAAACCATGAACCCTTGGACACCATGATGAGTAGATACTATTCTCTTATACATTGATGCCCTAGCCATGATTATTCTCAATGAGAACAACTTCATCATATCATAGATGGACATAGATCAAAAACAAGGAAAACTCTTGGGATCTATGCATAAGGGAGACTATCAAAACTTAGAGTTCATCAAATTCAAAGGCTAATTAAGTAAGTGGAAAAAGAAGAAGGAGATTTGAGAAAATCCAAAAGTGCATAGGAATACAACAAGAATCCTTCCATCAAAAAAAGGTAACTCTAATTTTGTGATAGTGAGGAGGAATCACCACTTGATGAGGTGGTAAACAAAAAGACCTTGTTGATCCAAAAATCTATGTCCAAAATTTCAACCAAGGTGGATAAAATGTGGAATTCATTGGATGAAAAATTCCAATATTCTCTAAAAATTATCAAAGAATCAAGAGAGTAGAGTAGTGATCACAACTATAGAAGGCAAAGAGAAGATGAACGTTCCTACTAAAGAGCTAAGGGCAAGATTGTTGTAGTAGATGAAGTTATGAAAACTAAATCAAATGATGATGGTGGATGTGACATCTACCAATAAAAACATCCTAAGGGATGTTACCCCATCATATCACACTTATAGGATTCTTGAGTATATGCTCTAAATCCATGACTAGAAAAAAGATAAACACCTAAAAGATTATCTTATCCTCAAGGCTATCCTAGGTAGTTTCATCAACATAACAATATTATCTAAGTGGAACTCCACCACAATCATATGAATAATATTAACAATGGCATCAACCACAGTTATGAGGGATGCCACCACCAAAGTAGTAGTACCCTTATAGGTAATCAGATCCATATGGTTATTATGTTTAAGAACCCCTTTCTCCATGTGACTCTTCTAGTTATGTTTCTTCTTTCCAACATCACTATGACCCTTCTGAATACTCCAGAGCTCATTCTCCACATGCTAGGAGGGATGCCACATTTTATCCTTATCCTCCTATTTTTTCACCTATTCCTCCACCCTCAATATAGCTACCACCTACTCCATCCATGCAAGGTGAACTTCTAGCCCAGCCATAGCAACACAATGCTACTAGGGCTATCAATCTATAACTAGTTCATCAACCAAGGGGTTCAAAATCTCATGCTCATAAAAGATTATTCTTTTAAACCAATAGCCCTACTAAGCCCTCATAGACTTAAGCGTTTAGTCACTGTACTCCTACCTCATCCACTACAAACCATTTCCTTGGATCCCCTTCAATCCAAATGCCATCCAAAATCCATACCGTTATGCTCACTCATGCCATAATTAATTGGATCTAGGCTAGCAACCTTCATAGGAAATTATCTGATCTTGGAAGTCCTCTTATCTATTTACAAATTTCTAGGAATGAACCATGTAAAGGTTTTCTTGATTTAGGTTCCAGTGTGAACTTGATTTCTCATGAGATGTATATTGCTTAGAACCCACCATCTCTCAAGAAGAGAAATATAAAATTGGATTTGATAGATCAAACCATCACTATTCCATTGTAAATGGTCAAAGACATTATGACCACTATCTATGGGTGGTCTTATCCTATGAATTTTCTAGTAATCAAGGTTGAAACCTACAAGAGGGACTTTCCAATAATTATGAAAAGGGCATAGGTAAGAACTATTAATGGAAGAATGGACATCAAAGATCATTCCTTGGATATATCTAAAAAAATGCATTTTGGAAGATCGAGAAGAGACAAGTTCCATGGATTATGTACAATGATACAGGGTGCAATTGCATGCAAAAACTATAGTACATAAAATGAGCATCTATTTTAACATGCAAGCAGTGTGCACATGAGGTAGATATTCAAAGGTGTCTATACATAGTAGCCAAACAAGAGCGTACCCAATGGCTAACTATTGATTCTGATAGTATCACAATGTGCATGGAACCTACTGAAAGCTTGGCATGCACTTATGTCATAGGCATGGATGAACTGCAACAAGTTCATTACCAACTCTTTAATGATGAAAGTGCTAATACCAATTAGGGAGAGTTGGAGATTCCTAATAATTTTAAACAAGAGTCCCTATTGTTGAAAACTCTACCTATCGACGTAGAATATGCATTCTTAAAAAATGGTAAGTTGGTCATACTGAATGCCAAACTTGCTCCTGAGCCAAAAGAAAAACTATTGAAAGTGGTTAATAAATGGCCAATAGCCTTTGCTTCATCATATCTTGAACTTAATGAAATTGATCCATGGATATGTCAACATCACATTTACACTGATCCATCCATGAAACCAAGGAGGCAACCACAATGGTAGTTGAATTCAAAATTGAAGCAAATTGTCAAGGAGGAAATTAAGCAACTCTTTTAGATAGGGTTTATCTATCCCATTATGGATAGTGAGTGGATCAACCCACTCATGATAGTGCCAAAGAGAGGTGGCAAATAATGGGTTTGCATCGACTTTAGACTATTAAACATGGCAACATTCAAAAATCATTTTCCATTGTCATTTGTTGATCAGGTATTGGACATCATATCTATGCATTGCTATTACAATTTTCTAAATGGTTATAGTGGCTATAACCAAATCTAGATTTCAATTGAAGATTATGCCAAAAAAACATTCATAACTCCCTAAGGGACCTTTGCATATCGAAAGATGCCTTATAGTCTATGCAATGCTCCAACTAGTTTTCAAAGTCTAGTCTTAAGTATCTTTCAGCAACAAATAGGTAGTAGAATGGAAGTCTTCATGGATGAATTCTCCACTTATGATGCTGCATTTAGGCAAGCCTTGGAACACCTTAAGCAAGTACTAAAAAGATGCATGGAAACAAATCTATGGCTCAATTGGCAAAAGAGCCATCTCATGGTCTAAGAGGGCATTAACTTGGGGTACTAAATTCCACAAGAAGGAATCAAGGTACTCCTCAAAAAGATAAGGGTCATCCAAGGAATTACCTATTAACTAGAAATTATCAAAGATATTCAATCATTCCTTGGACACACTGGCTACTACTAGTGATTTATAAATAATTTTTCTAAGATTGTGAAATCATTGGTTAATCTAACAAAGAAAGATGTTCTCTTCATTTGAACAAAGAAATGTGAAAATTCATTCTAGAGCATCAAAAAGAAGCTTGTAGAGACCCCAATTCTATGAGCATTTAATTTTTCCAAACCATTCCATATAATGATAGATGCATCTAACTACACCTTGGAAGTCATGCTTATACAATTGGATGATACAAAATATCCATATTACATCCACTACATAAGTCAAAGCATTTTTGATTCACAACTAAATTACACCACCATGGAGAAATAATTGATAGTGGTGGTGTATGCTCTAGAAAAGTTTAAGCACTATGTGCCTAGATATAAAGTGTTTATGCACACTGATCACAATGCCATCTTCTTCATCATGAACAAGACAATAGTGAGCCCCCATGCCACATGGTGGCTAGTGATCTTGGAAGAATTCAAGCTTATAGTGGTAGATTGAAAGGAAACTAAGAATGTGATCGTCGATCACTTATCTTGATTAAGATGGGATAACAAAGAGGATGAGAGCCTACTCTTCAACCAATTTCCTAATGAACTCTTCTTTTGTATTGCAATAAATGAAAAAAATTCCTGCATAACCATAATGGTATGATGGAATCCTTATTTATCTTTTTGCTCAAGATATGGCACAAGATTTGGATCATAGGAAGAAATAAAAATTTTTTCATTAGGCTAAGAACTTCATGAAAATCAACGGACACCTTTATAAGGTATGTGTTGATAGCCTGGTTTATTGATGTGTACCTAATGTGGATTAATTGTGTGTTCTCTAGAATGCTCATGAAGGCCCTATGTTAGGAGATGCATGGTCATAAAAATCTTGATGGAAGAATACTATTGGCCCATAATCTTCAAGGATGCCCACAAATATATCTACTCTTGTATATGCTATCAACGAGAAAATGGGATGACCACATGAATGGAGGATCCTAAATAGTGGATTCAACCACCAAAACCTTTTTATATATGGAACATATATTTCATGGGTTCCATCACATCCATGTCTAATGGGAAGGCATATATAATCATCACCATTGACTACTATACCAAATCGACAAAACTAGCAACCATCACTGACTATACATCATCCATTGTTGCTTAATTTATACAAAAATATATTATGAATAGGTTTAAGGTGCCACATGCACTAATTTCTAATAATGGAACCCATTTTATAGGTGCTATGTTTTGAAAACGCATGCAATTCTTGGGGGTTGAACATAAATTAACAACACCTTATCACGCCCAAGCCAATGGTCAAGTGGAGGTGACTAATAGGGAGATCACAAAGATTCTAACAAGAACTATTAGCAAATATAGGAGAAATTGGAGTATAAAACTCAAAATTGCCTTTGGGCCTACCACTCAACATGGAAACTCCCTATTGGCTACTCTCCCTACAAGATAGTATACAGAAAGCTTCCAATGCTCCCAATTTAATTTGAGCTCCATACACTCTCAATAGGCTATGAGCTAGATCTTGACTTAAGTCTAGCATAAAAAGAAAGAATGATCAACCTAAATGTACTAGAAAAAAATTGATTAGTGGCCTTGTCTTTAAATGAAGTGCATAAGGCATTCAACAAACAATGCCATGATCTTAGAATATAGAAAGTAAAATTTCAACTAGAAGATAAGGTTCTTCATTGGAATCCCACACACGTACCATAAAAGGCCAAATTCCAAATGTTGTGGGAGGAGCCTTATATAATTGATGAAACATTTCCTTCTTAGTCCATGATCATGTACAAACTTGAAATCCCAAATAAAAAGCAATTATTCAACATCCACCAACCTTTTCATGAGCCCAAGCAAGCTAGTGCAACAAACACCTCAATGGATGGGCAAGCACACTCAATCTTTCGAATCTCCTCCTTCCAACTTAGTCATGGAGGAGATGGTCATCCATTCTAATCATATACATGACTCCTTAGTTTTTCTATTTTTTTTACACATTTTATTTTGAAAATTGTTTATTTTACACCGTTTTGATTTTAAAACTTCTTTCTATTTTACACCATTTTTTGTTTTGCACCATCATTGGTATATTTAAATTTTTATTGAATAATTTACACTTTTGATATATTTTACTTTATTTTAGTGTGACTTTCTATTTTTTGTTAATAAATGTGATTTGTACCAATAGGACATAGTTGTGCTCTAGCTATTACTAATGGTGGTTTGTGCTTAATGTTTTGTTTTCTAATGTCTAGTTTCTATTTTTGAATTTTTGTATCAATGGCTAAGGCATGGGTTTTTTTATGGAATAGGAAATGAGACCACAACATCTACACATCCAAAAGCTCTATGGTTTTCCTTGTTTTGGAAGTATAAGGTCTTTTTTAGTAAATGAAATTTTAATAAATTTATGAACTTGGTAGTTTTTAGAACTAGAAAGGATTCAAAGGTTTGCATAGTATGTGACTTTAAGGGGACTTAATAATTTTTGTACTCTTCTACTTGCTTAGGTGCATGAGTGTTTTTATAGACTTCTTACCATTCTATATCAACCAATAATAGGAAGTTGAATAAATTCTTTGCATGGTGTGGTTCCCATCCAAGGAAAACAAAACAAAATAAAATAAAATGGAAATTCAAAGCACATCCTTAAACAAATAAATGAACTACAAGCACTAGTTATGGAACTAGAAAGACATGTTACCCATGCCTAACAATCCCCTCTAACTAAGGTTCTCTTTCACTTCTTACTTCTCTTTTCTTCTCTTTATGGAATGGTAGTTGTTCTGTGGGAATATTCTTATGTCATGAGCGGATGCATTGGTCTTAGAGTGATGATGCAAAGTCACTAAAAGTGGTTGGTTTTAGTCTAGACTAAGGATGGATCTTCTCAAGACATTTAAATGTAAAATCCGTAAGGGACTTCTTATGACATCAATTGGGAATTCCATTCCACCTTCTTCATCATCTATCTCTGATGCCTATAACTCGCCTCACTATTGGTGTCCATGTTCTTGATTCCATGTCTTTATCTAACATACTTGAATTCTTTGGTAAAATCTTTCAGGTTTTGGTCCTTAACTTTCATTAGCCATTATTTGCCTATGGGATGCACAAACTCCTTAGGTTGAGGTTATGCAAGGGTAAAAAAGGCATGTGCCTACTATGGGAAGGGCCCACTTGCATATCTCTTGGTTGGGTTCATTAAGCACCTTATCCTTGGGCATTCTTATAATCAGAATCTTTCATACATCCATCTTTTGCATCCAACCATGTGCTCCTTTACATATTTTGTTCAATACACATATTCTCTTTCATATTTTTGAATTTTTGAGCCTTCAAAGACCCTCTTCAATGATTTCATCATATTCTTAGCTTGTCTAGGACTCCAAGGACCACATATTCATTTAAAAATTCCTTGTATTTTTCAAGATATTCACATTTGAAAAAAAAAAATTATAGACCCTATATATGTAGCCCCATTGATGTAGTGCAAAAATAGTATAAATATGTGCAATTCCCCTTAGAAATTTTTACATTTTCTCACAAATGCTAAAGGATTTTTTCAAATTTTCAGAGCCTAGAACCTTTCAAAATCCATAACTTCCTAATCATTTATCCAAATCACTCCATTCTTCAACCCTATAGCTACTAAAGGTAAGCTCTTAATCATGGGGGCCAAAAATGTGTTATTTTTTATAGAAAATTTTTTTGCCATTTTTTAAACTCCCACAATGGTTTAACTAAGAAATAAACATTTAAACACTAAATTATAGAAGTTGAACTCTTTTAATGAGATCTAATGACATTTATAATGAACACTAATTAATTATATAACAATAAAATAATTAATCTACCATGGTTGAAACTTAGCCAAGTGTAACTAACTGATGAGATAAGGTATTCAAATATTTAAAGTTACACATTATATCTACTAATCCATGGATATGTTGTAATCATACATGGCATTGAAAGGCAAAAACATGTAGAAAGGAGAACCATCTCAACCAAGAGAGAAATGGCCAAGGATGGGAAGGGGCCAAGAACAAGCCTAGGAAGAACAACTTGCATGGGTCCTCTTAGGGAAGAGGCTAAGGTGGAATCTGTTTGTCAGATTCTAGAACTAGCAGCAACAATAGAACATTTCCACTAGGAGGAGGCACTAGATTAGCAAGAAAACCTTAAAATGACCTTAACAAAATCTTATCTAAATCAAATTAGATTAAGGAAGGTCCAAATAATAGTCCTCCAGGAGTTAAATTTTCGCTCTTTCCTAGAGCAAGCACCTAAATAAGTATGAGACCAACTAAAGATCTTTTCCATCTAGCCAATTATCACTTCCATCAAGGAGTGGTACATGTGAGAGACATGTTTTTTCTAGAACAATAGGTAAGTTGGTTCAACAATTAATATCAAGGACATCTTAGTGTCCTACTCAATGTAGGCCATTATTGAAGTGTTTAGGTTGCTAGAAATTGGGGTGAATCTTATTGAGATTCCAATGCAAGTGAACCCTAGCATAAAAAAGGCATGGGTTTGATGGTGCTATGGTGTTGACTATAAGGAGTATGGTGTGCTAATACTAGTAGAAAAAATTCACTATAAGATTGTAGCCCTTTACCTAAAGTCTATGGTGAGGCCTAGAATGATGACTACCTTTTCTGCCTGTGTGTGCTACTCTAAGTAGGTGATTCCATATCAACCATCCACAACTAATCTATCTAGAGATAGAAAAGCAGTTTAAAGAGAATGAATATGGAAGAAAGGCATTCCCCTTTTCAGGCCTCATCAAAAGAAAACTCTATCGGAGGGGAGGGATAGTCCACTATACAAATGATGCTATCAAACATGCTTTTACTGCTAATTGGATGGAGATGATGAAAGATAAAATACTTGCAACAACCATTCAAGAAGAGGAGTAGTAGCCACCACCTCTACCTACCACTCAAACAACTATTCTAGACATCATTGCAATAGCCCAACGATTGTGTGAATATCAAGAATGGCTCTTAAGTGAATAAGAGTAATGAGTAGTTATGAGTGGTGGGAATCCATCTATGTATAGGCCAATGATTAGTCACCTAAATGAGATGGCCCACATACTCAACCTGATGGGAGGAGGTGGAGCCATTTTCTTAGCCCAATGAGCCTAGTTGTCTTTGAGATCAAATCCTAGCACTAGGGAGATCACAATATCTCTTATAGGGTAGTAGCCACTCCCAAAATTTTTTGGGAATGTAGCAAACTTCTTAGTGCACTTGAAGGAAGGAAAGGAGGCAATAGTGCTGGTGATGTGGTACCAAGGGTAGGAAATAGTATTAGTGGTGGTTGTTGATGGAATTACTAAAATACTCAATGCACCTATGGTGTTTGTACTAGACATCACTACACTCAAGGATGTACAAATTTTCATAGGGATCATTAGTAGTAGATTAAGCATAGCAAAACATGAACAATTGTTGAACCAGCTAGTGGGAATTGGACAACCAATTCTATATGTCATTGATTTTCTAGATAGTATTACTACAACCCAGTCAAAGCTACTAAAGGTAAGCGGTAAAAAAATTATCTTAGAAGGGCAACTCAAAACATCTAAGGAGCTGAATGAACACATGGCTATTGAAGTTGCTAAATTAAGAGCCCAAATTGCTAACCTTACATTTCTCAACCCAGCATTGAAAAGAGATGAAGCTCTTAAATAGCTTCACACCAAACTAAAAGGGGTTAAGGGTGTAATGGTGATGGAAGTATTCTACCAATCCTTGGTAGAGACTACCTAGCACAAAATTTAGAAGGCCTTGGATCTAACCCGCTAGGAAAATATGCAACTGACCATAGAGAACCATCACTTGTGAAATGTTGATGAGAATAAACAATAGTTGATTAACTTTATCATTAACAGTAGGAGAAACTAGTCAAAGTGAACATAGATCTAAGGGAATTAGCAGTTGAAAATAGAAACCTCTTCATGAAGGAGGTCTATGCCCTTCACCAAAAGACTATAATAGAGGTAGTTTCCTAGAAATTATAGGCTCTCAAAATTAAGAGAGTTAAGGAACATTATAATGATTAGGTTTGTCTATAGAAAGAAGTCAATAAAAAGCACATCCAACTAGTAAAGAAAAAAGTAAATGAAACTCCAACAAGAGAAGTTTGGCAACCTATCATTAATGGGATAGATACCTACCATAAGGTAAAAAATATGCATGAAGGAGTTGTAGATTGAGGAGATGATAGAATATGTGAAGCTTGCCAATCTTTGATATGCAAATCTACCTATGTTGACTATCAGATGGTCATGGTCAAAACTAGAGAACTAGGTGTCTAGCTCGTACTTGTTGTACGAGGTCAAGTTTAAGAATCACAGAGACACCAAGAAAAAGCTTATGATGGTAAACACTAAACTCGAGGTTCTCAAAGATAAATACACTAATCAGATATTTTCCTTCAAGAACCTAGTCAAAAAAATGAATGACTACCATGAGCTACAAAAGGCAATCAAGGCTTTTGATGTCTAACATAAACAATTCACTACATGGTTTGTCAACATTAAGGAGTTATTCCCAGTAATGCCCTGTCTATGGAATATCCCCATTCCATCCCACATTGCTAATGTTGTGTTGATGGTGAATGATCCCTAGAGTAAGGAGGAGAATATGAAGCATTACTAGATACCTTTCATCTTCCACTAGAGGTTGAAACTATAGTAGGATAGTCATAGTCACTCCACCACTATGACTATCTAATCTTCTCAACTACCTTCATGCCATTAGAGAATGTGCTATTTGATTTTGAGTTATCATGTCATGGTGTTCAATTTTGTGTCATGAACACCATAATTTTTTATTGATGTTAACTTGTACATTTAAGCACTTAGTTTTGTCAAGTTAGTTTGTTATGTCAAGAGTCAGTCAATAATCCCATACCTTCTCAATTTTGTAAAGGAACTAAAGGATAAGTTTTCATCTAGTCATCGAGATATGATGAATCATCATTTTGTCATGTCAATTGGCTTCCATTGACGAGCCCTTGTTGACATGGCCACATCGATAGGGACTCATCAATGCAACCCCATCTACATGGTGTTGCCTCATTGATAGGGTAATGTCAATGTAGTTTTTGCTATGTATATGGGGTTTCATTAACATAGCTCCACAATAAAGTCTATAAATACATGCTCACTAGCCATGTTTATGGGATGTCTTATGATAGTTGTAGTAGAGCTCTTTCATTTTTGTCATTCCAAAGTTAGAATATTTCTTTGAGTACCCACAAAAAGAGTCAAAAGCCATAAATTCCTCACTATAGCTCCAATTTGCAAGATTCTCAACTTCTATTAATTTTGGAGTGCTCAACTTAGTCATGGGAGAGGGGGTGGGGGGTACATTATGCAAACATATAAAAATTTAAGCTAAAATTTTCTAATGCCCAAAAGTTATTATAAAGGGTAAGTATAAGAATATAATAATAAAATCTTGGTTAATCAATCAAATCTAAGCCAAAGAACTTAACTAATCCTCCTAATTAACCATACCAACTATTTCAAGGCATAATAAATAGGGAAATGATAATAGTGGAAGGTTGTAGCAATTAAATATATAACTTTTAGAGGGTTTCTTTTCAAAAAATTTCTAACTCTGTAATCATAATGAAGAACATAACTCATATCAACCAATAAGAACTTCATCTAACTAAAAGTACGAGAAGGAATATGAACCATTATGCAAAAATTAAAACACTTATGGTAATCTTAAACTCTTAAAGATTATGGATGGTCCCAAAGTGACTAGGAGTAGAATGACCTTAAGAGCCAACAAGTAAGAGACTAAGAGTCTATGGGAGAGGCCAAGTAGGAGAACAAACTTCACAAGCTAAACATGTAAAGTAGAAGGCTCAATCATTTAGCATCCATCAATAAACACCTGCTATCAAACATTTGACACAAGGAGAGGCAAAAATGCCACCTACACCTAAACAAGGATAGTACCTCACACTATCTCTAGAATGTCTCCAAGCCATACAAGAGAATTCTATCATGTCCATGATTATTTTGGAACTCAACTTTGATCCATTCATGGAGTTTTCTCTAGAGGTTGTGAAGATGCAACTTCAACAATCTCCCTTATGGCCCACATTGTTTAATATTGATAAATGTTATTTAGGGGAAACATATCAATTTAGCAAAATAAACAAGAAAATGCTATAGTTAAGATTGAAAGAGCCTCAATTCCCTATTCAGTGGAGGCAATTTCCAAGGCCCTCAACATTCCAAATGAAGGAGCCAACATGACACAAATTTCAACTATACTAGACACTAATGCTGAGAAATTGTGGTTGTAAAGGACATAAGGAAAAGAAGATAAGAAGTACAGTGAGATCTTAGCATAGGAAAATATTTATTTCAAGATTGGAATGTATCACTTATTTTCAACCAAGAGGATCAAATAGAATTTCAATAAATGTAGATATAGGAAGTGTAATTTTGATGGGGAAATAAAATGCCAACATGGCCTATTTGCTCTTTCTAGAAATTCAAAGGTATTTTGAGGAGAAATTGGTAGGGAAGTTGATACTGTCATTCCCTTGCTTCATTAGCAAGTTGTGCAAACAAGATGGAATCTTAGGATACACTGATGATGTCCCAAGAAAATCCCAACATGCTTCCTATGTTGAGATGTTCAAGCTAGTGCCATCCAAAAAGGATCAAGTGGAGAAACTAGCAAGCACCAAGGGAGCTGCAATCTCAACTCTTGTCAATAACCTTCTAGCTACTAAGCAATAACATGAAGCACAACCTAGTAGCCAATCACCTATGAAGAACAACAACAAGAAGTTCCACCATCACCACTACAAGATTATAGATCATGAATGACCCATTTGCAATAGATTGTAGAAACCATTAGCTAGGAAATAATGGAGGGAGCTAATCTTTACAAAGTGAGAGAGAGCTTAGTCAATCCCACCATTTCCATAGATCCTGCAACTAAGCAAGTGTCACTATAGGTAGAAGGAGAGGACAATTGGGCATAATAGATTTTTGAAAATGTTATATGATTCTAAGTAGTGCATGAAACTAGAATAGGGGTCATAGTTATGGTCATGTAACATCAAGATGTATTAGGAGATATAGAAATCATCATTGACCATGTCAAAGAATCATTCAATGTTCCTATGGTACCACTAGCTGATATTTTTGAAGGAAGATATTCTCAAATGCTCATTGATACCTCAATGACTCTTATAGAACCTAAGGACATATTTGATAGATTTCTATAGATAGGCTAGGTCATCCAAATTTGTTTGATATCCCAAGTGATATCACTACAGTGTAGTCTAATCTAATTACCACAAAGGGAAATTTGGTCATGGAAAAAACTACAATTGAACATGCAAAAAAATGAAGTGTATAGGCTACAAGAAGAACTACTAAATTTGAGAGTTGGAACGAGGAGCCCTACATAATTTTTTATGTCATATCAACTCAATCAATTTAGGACTAATCATGTAAGGTAGTTGATTGTCCACAACATGTAGATGGAGAAGGAGAAGGAGAAGGTAGTGTCGGATGCATCTATTGTTGAAGTGCAAACATAAAGATGTTCTCAAGGAAAGCATTCATCAAATGCAAGAACATTTAGTCAAAGTCAACAGGACATTAGTAGATTGGCCCGAGAATATAGGAACCTATCAATGGAAGAAGTTTGCATAGTTACTAAAAAATCTACAATCAAAATAAGTGCATGGTAGAATAAGTCCAAGAGACATGATTGATTCAAAAAGAATTTAGAGATCAAGTGGGCATGTATAAGAAAATAAATGAAAATTAAATCCTAATGGAAAAGGCCAAAATTAGCTCCAATTCTACTCAAAATCTAGATAAGCATTCCATTTTGGATAGTCTTGCCCATGTTCATTAGGCTGAGATGAAAAATAAAGACCTATAAATAGAGGACCTAATAGAATACATGGGGTTAGAAAATATTTGATATGCTAACTTGGCCATGTTAATAGCAAGATGATCTTGAAATGATCTCGACCAACAAGTAGCAACTATGTATGTCATGTACGAGAAGGAATTTGTTGACAGAAAGGATGTATTGTAGAAACTACATGTGATAAAATTTAAGCTCAAAATTGTTAAGGTTAGCTACCAAAGATTGAAAAATGTAGTACCAAACCTAACATGTTAGATAACAAATTAATAAGAACTAAGAAAGATTTCCAAGTCATTTGAAGAAGAAGGAAGGCTATTTGCAAATTGGTACATGAAGGACAAAAAATGTTTTTGTAGCTATCATGCCCATGGGATGTACCTACTCCATCCAACATTACTTAACAAGCATGGATGGTACATGATCCAAGAATAGAGAAAGAAAATCTTCAAATGCTCTTGAATTGCTATCAATTTCAGAAGCTTGATGACAAAGGAAAGAAGCTAATGGAAGAGCCTCCATTGCCCAAAATATAAACTACATCAACCTACTCAAAGTTTTATTTTTTTTTTGTTTTGTTTCATTGTCATGAGATTGTGTCATTTTATCAACACACCAATGTGGCATTCATAGAGCTATGTCAATAGTTATTTGTATTAAGTCAAGTCCACTTTCCAAGCTTGTAAGAAACTCTATCCTCATTTTCTTTTAACTCGACGATGAGTTTCCAATTAGTTGTGGGGGTATGATAAAGTCAAATTTTTGGAAGATGTGCAATTTCAACTACAATATTTTATCAACAATGTCATAGATACAATGACATAGTTCATCCTACATCATCATTAATGTGATGTCTTGAGATCTATGGAACCCTATAAATACTGACACTTGGACATGCAATCAACAACTTTTCATTCTTAGGGAAACTCTTGCAATTTATTTTTTTAGTTAGTGTAGAGTGAATGCCTATCTTGGTGACAACTTTTTGCAGGCATTCACCACACTACAAGAATTCACTCAAATATTTGTAGGATCTACTCCTAGGAGTTGATTGCAAATTTTTTAATCTTATCATGTCAAGTGTGTGTCAAGTGTGTGTCAAGTGTTGTATCAATATTTTAAAATGACACACACTTGACATGCTGACATTCAAAAATTTGATACAACTCCTAGGAGTACAACCTAAGCTAGCTACACTATAGTATCCCTAAGTTAATAGACAAGCTAAAGTCAAAAATCATGAGATAACTTGTATACTAACACATATTGTTAGTAAATATAGGAAGTATTAGAGCACCAAACTCAATGATACTCTTTGGGCTTATAGGTCAATGTGGAAACTTCCTACTAGTTATTCTTCTTATGGGCTAGTGTATGAAAAATTGCCTAAACTAGCCATCCAAGTAGAACTTTGTACACATAATACTACCAATCAATTCAACTTGGACCTTACCTTAGCACAATGTGAGAGATTAATAAACATAAACATGCTTAATGAGAATAGGATGATAGTCCACATGCATAACAAGATTTATAATGTCTATTATAAGTAAAGGCATGATCTTAGGATTAGACAACTAGAGCTTCAACTAGGAAACAAGGTCCTCTACTATAATAAAAATCATATACATCAACACAATAAGCTCCAAGTTCCTTGGAAGGGATTCCACTTAGTCTACATAGTTTATATGTTTGATGCACTGCAAATTTACCACTCATTAAACTGACATAAGCTTATCCTTATGAACATATAACAAATTAATCTATTCTAAGAACCTTGTTAAACCAATGCCCTAAACACTTCAAAAACTATGATTACCAAATCCATCTTTTGCATCTCCTTAAAACTAAGTTATGGAAGAAACCTTTTGGTTTAAGCTAAATGCATTTTCATCTTTTTGTTTTGTAATTTTTCATTTTACACTTTTCTAACTTCTTAAATACTTTATAATTCCTCAGATGTTTTCCATTTCTTATTATTTTGAACTTTATTTATTAATTTTACAATTCTTTGTGTTATTTTTAGCATCCTTTGGTTAATAAAAAATTTTGCCAATGTTGATCTCAAGCTTGGATACAAAAGGAGAAGGATTAGCAGTAGGTGAGTAGTTGACTACAAAACCTTGCCAAATGTCATATTTTCAGATTTTTCAAATGCTAGGAAATTCTCCAAAAGTAATGTGCAATAGTCACAAGGCCTGATTGTTGTGCAAAATGGCTAAGACCTTGCTAGGACATTCTCTTGAATGGTGTGAAAAGTAGACAAGGGTTCCCACATGAAGGATAAATTTGAGTAAAGAAGCAAGTATGGTGACAAAAATTTTGACTGACAACCTAGAACATTGACATGCTTAATAAAAAGACCTCTAAAGTTATTGATAGCATGAAAAGAAAAAAAATTCTACATTGACATGCTTAATAGATGGAAAGGGGAGAAAGTTAAGGATTTAGTCTAGGGTTACAAAGTATTCTCCTGAGGAAAAGAAAATCACAAAAATGGAGTGGACATCATCATTAATCAATTTGTTAAAGATAAATTAGTATGAGTATTTTACAATATTGATTAAATTATAGGCACCAAACTTGTACTTGGAAAAATGATAATCCATGTCATCAACATATATGATCCACAATTTGGCCTAGAAAATTTAATTAAGAAGAATTTTTGAGATTTTATGGATCAAGTACTTCAGGAAATTCTCAAGCAAGAAAGCATATTTATTGGAGGGGATTTTAATAGTCATGTTGGATCTATGAAAATGCGATATGATAGAATTTGTGAAGGACAAGGATTTGGAGAACACAATGATATGGAAGATTCACTACTAAAATTTGCAAGTATCTATTAAGTTGCAATTGCAAATACTTATTTCAAGAAGAGGATAGAAAAATTATTTTTAAGAATTATTAAATAAAGAATTTTTAGGAGAATATCCAAGAAGAGGAACCAAATTTTGGTTTAGTTAATGAACTTTACTTCTCTATGATAAAGATATCCTTATCAAACATGAAAAATGGAATAGTTGTTGGACCAGATAACATTCCTATAGAAGCTTGAAAAGCATTGGAAGATACAAGAGGTTTTGAGCTGACACAAATGTTTAAAAAAATTTTAAAGGATGAAGAAATTCCCAAGAATTCAAGAAAAGGATTTGTTATTCCCAATTACAAAAATAAAAGAGATGTATAAAATTTGGCAAACTATAGAGGAATTAAGCTAATGAGCCATACTATGAAGCTCTAGGATAGAGTCATATAGTAATATCTTAAACTTGAATTAACATTATCAAAAAATTAATTTAGATTTATGTGAGAAAGGTCTACTATAGCGACTATTTTTTTTATATGAAAATTGATGCAAAAATTTAAGAAACATAGAAAAACTCTATATATGATCTTCATTTGCCTTAGAAAAAACATATGATAGAGTGCTTTGAGATATTATTTGGTAGATCTTATAGAAGAAAAAAATCTTTGATAAATATATTAAAATGATTGAAGATTTATATAAAGGAGCTACCACTAAAATTAGAAAGACTTATGGAATAACATTTGATTCTTTAGTCACAATAGGTCTATATCAATGGTTTGCACTTAGCCTACACTTATTTGCCATTATTATGGATGAATTAATAACGAAAATATAAGATGCAATTCCTTGGTGTATGTTATTTGCTGATGATATTGTGTTGGTGGATACAACTTAAGAAAATATTACTGCTAAAATGGAGAAGCGAAGGCATGTTGTAGAACTATAATTTTAAAAATTAGCATAAGTAAGACAAAATATATGGAATGAAATTTTAATAATGGCATAAATAGTGGTGAAATAAAAAGGACAATTTAAGAAAAAAAAAGTCTTTTATTACAAACAATTTAACTACCCAAGATCAATCTTCAAATCATATGATAAAATTAATAGAGATATCAAAAATAGAATTGAGGAAAGATGGTATATGATAGGGGTATTCAATGTGATAAGAGAATATCAATAAATTTAAAGGAGAAATTTTATAAGAGAGCAATTAGGCCTATCATCTTATATGATGCTAAATTTTGGATAGTACAATAGAGACATGAATAACAAATTAGTGTGGTAGAAATGCAAACGCCTTGATGAATGTTGAATGTTACTAGAAAAGATAAAAAATATAATAAATACATTAGAGGAATACTTGGAGTGGTATCTATTTTAGAGAAGTTATAAGAATGATGAATTAAATGGTTTGGACATGTGTAAAGAATATTAGATAAGAAGCCTATAAAAAAAGGTTGCTACATGAGTATTTTAGAAAAGCCATTGAAAGGAAGATCAAAGAAAACATGGAGAAAAATGATTGAAGATGATATGAAGAAAATACAAATAAACAAAGATAAGCTCTTCATAGAGATAAATAATGAAAAATAACTCATGTACTCAACCTCATTTTGTTGGAACAAGACTAGGATGATGATGACAATGATGATTTTTTTGTTAATAAAGATGCCAAATTTTATATAGGATTCAACTTCATTGTTGGAATGATATATTATAATATCAAATTATTAAAGGAATAATTATGCAAAAAATGATATCACATCATTTATCCCATAATTTCCAATAAATGAGGTGTCCTTATTATGAGAGTCATGTGATTAGTATCATATTTAAAAACTAAATTTAATCCATGATCACATACCTTGAAGAAAGAAGAAAGGAACAAGAGGGTTGGAGAAATATGTGCCATAAAGGGAACTTGTTGATTCTTTTAACTTCCTATATGGGTTCCACTACTCTAATTGGATATACTATCATTTATGTTTTGATTTTAGGAAATATCATTTTGTAACCAATTTTTACCTAACTATGGCACTAGAAAGAGATGTCACCCATGCTTGAATGTAGTCCTCTAGTAAGGGAAATCATATAATAATTAATAAATTAGCTTACAAAGACATGTGACCCATACCTGAAGATCAACTAGTTCCATCATGTGGTTGGAAAGACATTTGATCCATGCTTGAAGATGTATCCTTGATATGATTAACATTAGCTATGGAGTTGTAAAGATGTAAACCATTTTTGAAAGTACCCCTATAACCAATGGCAAAGATCCAAAAGTCACATGTAAATAATTAATTAATTGTTCTTTGAACTTAATGCATGTTTCCCTAATTTTCCTTATTGAGTAATGGTGTTTTCATATGATTTTGATTGATCTCATAGCAATAGGTTCAAGATGATGTAATGCAATGTCATTGGAAGTGGTACAGACTTAATTTAGAATTTGGCCAAATAGATACAATGGTCACATTTTCATGCCCTACACAAAGGATTTATCATGAACATGGTAAGGTACCTCACATCTAATTTTTACAATCCATTTTTAATCAATTACATGACACTTCTATGTTCAATTATCAATTTAATGTTTTTATCTATTATAATGTATATTTTTAATAATGTTAGTTGCATGCATGTGTTAGAATGTTGGTTAGATCAACATTCAATTTCTTAGGTGCCTATGGATACCTTGTGAAATGCTTATACAAAGGCATTAGAAGTTGGAGCTTACTATGGGGAGGATCCACTTGTATAGCTCTTGTTGATCTAGTTCATGGGCCAACCCCACACTTTCCTAACATTTATGGGTTACAATCTTTACCTTCATGTATTGTCATTTCATCATTTCTCCTTAATTTTTATTGAATTCTAAGATCAAAACACCTTCAAAATCCCTAAATTCTCATCAAATTTAAACCTTCACATTCCATAAAATTCATTAATTTAATTACCCCAAAGCATTCAAAACATCTTCCATGGCTTCTAATCATTTTTATGGAACCAATTTAGCTTAGAAATCCCAGCTTTCTCAAAAATTTAGCCAAAATCAAAGGAAAAATTTCCTACTTCAACCTCATGGATGCAACAATGTTAACATAGGAGGATTCATTGACACATCCCTATTAATGCATCAACATGAACAAATAATAGTATAAATATGTAGTAACCTCTGGTTAAATATTCATTTTTTTTCATTATACAAGAGAACATTTTCTAGTTTTCAAGAGCCTAGATCTTCAAGAAGTCATAACTTGTCATCTAGACATCCATTTAAATTCATTCAAAAACCTATAATTTTTTGGAGTTGAGCTTTACATCATGGAGACTATCAAATCATGTTTTGAAACTTTTCAAATATCCTATTTTCTAAAAAACTAAGGTAATTTACATTAAAAATGACTCAAATAATTAAGAATTTAGATGATTTAGCTACCTTAGAATCTCATATACATCAAAATGTAGTTACCTAAGGACTTAAACACAACACATATACCCTTCACTCATATAGGCATAACATAATAGGAAAACACTACTTGGGATGTTCATATTGCTCCAAATCACATCTATTATTGTTAAAATTTTAGTTAGCAAACCTCTTGCATTATAGCAACTTTACTCTTTTTTCTTGTACATGTTCTTGCTTGCCCCATTTTCTCCTTTGATATTTTGAGTATGTTTGTAAATTAGGTCGTATATTTTTTCTCCCTCTGTCATGATATCTAAAACTAATTTTTGAACTAGAAAAGTATTTTGTTGATTTACCTTCTCCATATGGTCTTCATCCTCCTTTGTATTACATATATCTACATCCCTTTTGTAAAGAGAAGACTTTCTATTATATTCTCCTATACTTTTCATCTTCTTGAATTTTCTTTTCTTTTTTGCAACTTGATCAATCAACCTTTAGATTTGATGAATCATGTTTTCTAAATGTTTTCTTTGGGCATAGATCCCAAGAGTTTTCCTTGTTTTGTTTCTGAGTGCATGTATGAAATTCCTCAATTACTCTCTTTGAGAAAAGCCACGATCTAGATAACTATAATGAATGGTGCCTACACAAGGCTTCATTAAGGAATTCATGATTGCCTTATTTCCATTCTTCAATTTACTATCTTAAGTTGGACACTTTAGAGTACATTTGATATTTTTCACTAAAAAACTCTAACATCATATTCCATTCTTTAATAAACTTTGGTTTCAAAGATTGGTCCCACTTATTGCATCTTTGATGAGTATCCTGGGAAATAACTTAAGCTTTTACTAATCATTCTCTATGTTTTTCAAGAAATAAACTATTATATTCAGGAAGAGATAAAGAACCGAAGAAAAAGAAAACACAGGCAACACACACAGCTTTGTGTGCCGTTTAAGAAAGCACACCACCGAAAAGCATGAGAATTGTTATTAAATAATTTTTGCTAGATACAATTATGGTTACAAGAATGTTTTTGGGCCATTACGAAAAGAACGAAAACTGGACTAGAACCACTAACTGCTGGAACCAGTAACTACTGCTAACTATTGCTCATTACTGCTAACTAGTTTTGACCCGTGTTGGATTAGTCATCACATAAGTTAACAATCTCCCACTTGGAGATGGATCAAACAAAAAAAAATCTTACTCCCTTACTTATTCCATAGATGCTATTAATCCCAAAAATAATACCTCCTCATTGCTAACCATGGAGGCCTGCTAAGGTTATGCAAAGTTTTAGCTTAGCAAAGGGGACTGCCTTGGTTAACATGTCTGCAGGGTTGTTTGAACCAGGAATCTTCCTTAGCAATAATGTTCCATCATCTATCAATTCCCAGATATGATGATACCTCAGCTGAATGTGTTTGGATTTGGAATGGAAGACTGGATTTTTAGCTAGATGTATGGCACTTTGACTATCAGTGAAAAGTGTATTGTTGTCCTGTGTCTTACCCAATCCTTTTAGAAGACCCTTCAACCAGATCATCTCTTTTCCAGCTTCTGAGATAGCCATATATTCTGCTTCTATGGTTGAGAGAGCAATGCTCTACTAAAGTCAAGACATCCAACTCACAGCTGTGTTGCCCACGATAAAGAGACAACTAGTGGTGCTCTTCCTGCAATCCAAGTCACCTCCCAAATCTACATTAGAAAAACCTTGTAGAGTAATGTTGCTCCTTTTAAAACAAAGTGGCATACCTGAAGTTCCTTTCAGATATCTTAGGAGCCACTTTACAGCTTCCCAATGTTCCCTTCCTGGATCAAACATAAACCTACTAACAACTCCCACTACATGAGCTATGTTTGGCCTAGTGCATACCATAGCATACATCAAGCTTCCAACTGCTGAAGCATAAGGTACTTTGTCCATGTGTTTTCTCTCCTCATCTGTCTTTGGTGCCTACTCCTTGGAGAGATGAACATGGCTTCCCATAGGACTATTTCTGATCTTGGCATCTTAAAGACTAAACTTTTTCAGCAACTTTCCTACGTACTTTTCTTGAGATAGCTTCAACAATCCCTCTAATCTATCTCTAGATATTCTCATCCCAAGTATCTTCTTAGTTGGCCCCAAGTCTTTCATCTCAAATTTTCTTGCCAAATGCTGCTTTAACCTATTGATCTCCTTCATGCTAGTCCCTGCAACTAGCATATCATCAACATATAACAACAATATTATATAACAGTCATTAGTATTCTTGAAATAGCAGTAGTGAACCATCTCGCTTCGAAGAAAGCCATTTTTACACATAAATCCATCAAACTTTTTGTACCATTGCCTTGGATCCTGCTTCAACCTATACAAGCTTTTCTTCAATTTACACACTAGATTTTCCCTCCCTATCTTTGAGAAAGTAACTCGTTTTTTCTTCCCATAAACACAATCTTCACACAAGCCAACATCATCATACTTAAACTTTGGTACCTTTCCCTTTGAAGCCAACAACTTCATATCTTTTTCGCTCATGTGCCCAAGTCTTCAGTGCCATAGGACTGAATCACCATCATAGTTAGCAACTGAAACTGCATCTTTCTTTACTGTAGTCATGTACAATGTTCCCACCTTACTACCTCATGCAAAAACCAAGTTTCCCTTGGTAATCTTCCATGATCTATCGTCAAATTTTTTTGTATACCCATCCAAATCGATCTAACTCATGGAGATTAAATTTTTCTTAAGTCCAGGAACATGTCTTACATCTTGCAATTTCCATTGCATTCCTTGGGTGGTCTTTATTTGAACTTCACCCTTCCCCACAATATCCAAAGGTTCATCATCTACAAGATAAACCTTTCCAAACTTCCCTGCAACATAATTGTGTAACAATTCCTTACATGGAGTGGAGTGGAATGAAGCACCTAAATCTAGATTCCAAGATTCAATGGGATTGTCCACATAGAAAATCAAAGCATCAATAATAATCTCCTCTGCTGCATTCGCTGATTCATCATCTTGAGTGTGATTTTTCTTCTTCTTTGGTGCCCTGCACTGATTTCTAAAGTGACCCTTCTTGTCACAATTCCAGCATATAACTTCCCTATGATTTTTAGATTTTCCTTTGCCTCTGGACTTCAATCTAACATTACCATGGTTTTGACCATGTTGTGAGCTCCTACCTTTGCTTTCTGTATTCAAAGAAGACCTTGAGGATTCTCTTGACTCCCTTTTGTGAATGTCCTCGCTAAAAATCAAGTCTCGAATATCATTCAACTTTAATTTTAAAGTACTTGATGAGCTACTCACAGTAGTCACTATTGCAAACCAACTCTCTGGCAAAGATGAGAAAAAAATCAACGCCTGGATTTCATCCTCAAAGGTGATCTCCACTGAATTCAATTGACTAATTATCATATTGAATTCATTGATCTGATTTGTAACTGATGCACCTTCACCCATCTTCAGATTGAACAACCGATGCATCAAATATACCTTGTTTAGAGTAGATGGCTTTTCATACATACTTGACAACATTTTCATTAAACTTGCAGTGGTTGTTTCATTAACGATGTTGAATGCGACGTTTCTTACCAATGTCAATCTAATCACACCAAGTGCTTGGCAATATAAGAGATTACAATCTTCTTGATCCATTTGATCTAGCTTCTTCCCTAGAAGTTGTTCATGCAACTTATTTTGATACAGATAATCTTCAATTTGCATCTTCTAGAATCCAAAGTCTGTTCCATTGAATTTATTGATCCAGACTTTCCCATCCTCGAATGCCATTACTCCCACTAATCCGTTGCTCCAATACCAGTTGTTATATTCAGGAACAGATAAAGAACCAAAGAAAAAGAAAACACAGGCAACACACATAGCTTTGTGTGGCGTTTAAGAAAGCACACCACTAAAAAGCATGAGAATTCTTATTAAATAATTTTTTCTAGATACAATTATGGTTACAGGAACATTTTTGGACCATTACGAAAAGAATGAAAACTGGACTAGAACCACTAACTGCTGGAACCAGTAACTAACTGCTAACTATTGCTCATTGCTGCTAACTAGTTTTGACCTGTGTTGGATCATTCACCACATAACTTAACATAAACATCATGGAAGGCTTGCAAATGGTATTAGATTAGCATTGTAGCCTTTCTTGAATTTTGAAATATTGTTCATGTTAAGCCACTTGTTGCGGCTATTCCTTGAATGTTTGGTTCAAATGGATACAACCTTCCTTATGTTGATCATGATCCTTATTATTGTAAGAACTTCATAATAATCATCATATTCATCATTGCCTTTTTCATTACCATGACCTCTTTTGTTCTGTCTACTATACCTTTGCTTATTTTTGTGTTCTTTATCCTAGTCTATATCTTTGTCTTATCTATCTTTTTCTTCATCTTAGTTATGATACCTTTTATTACCTTCACTAGAACATCTATCATTACCCCTTCTTCCTTAACCATGCACATTCTCATCAAAGTTATGCAATGATTTCCAAAATTACATTATTGATTTTTCTTCGAATCTAGTTTTGCATTTTGGGAGATATTAAACTTTGTATTTTTTTTTTCCCTTGGTAGTATTCCTAGGAAAAAGGGATGAATTGTAGAAATCACTACACCAACTCTTTAAAAACAAATATTTGAAAAATGTGAGGAAGAAAAGAGCATACCAATTTCTAGGAAACTGCATGGTAGCAAGAAATACAAAATCCCCTAGTAGAGCATTTTTCAAAAGATGATATTTGATGGTCTTATTTCTATGAAGATGCATTTGCTTGGATATACAAAGATAGAGTAGATATTTTTATTAAGGATGAATAGAAGAATGAGATCTTTTCTTGCAAATTTCTCTATAGAATGCAAAAGAATAGAAACAGACAAAGGATACATGCTCATGAGCAAACCATTACACCAACAGCATAATGTAAGTTATTCATCATTGTTTCTTATTTATGTAATAATGTTTTATAATACAAAAATGCACAATTTAGAAGACTACAACCCTTGTTTAAATATGTTTTTCTTATCAGTTATCATTGCTAGTATGGATCAAATGTCACCATAGGAATAGCAGCTAGAGAAGGTAGAAGAAGAAATAAGACTAGAAGAATGACTGGTTTTCAATGTCATTTCATAGTTTGCTATATGAGAGGAGCTGATCATGTTGCATGTATTATATAAAAATAAATGAATCATATTGACACATCAAGAGCTTACTATCATGGCTTGCTCAGTCCCATGATAGATAAAAGAAACTCAAAATCCATACACATTTTCAATGCAATGTGTCATAAGATAGTGTGTTTATGGACAAAAGGATTGCCAATAGATCTCATCTATGAGAAATATATGAAAGATCTTTTCAAGGAAGGACAAGAGTTTAAGCTATCAAGAAAGAAAGATATTTTTCTTATTAAAAAAACATCTATAATATTTGCAAAAATGTAATCCCTAATTATAAGAAAAATGAGCATGATAAAATTAGTGCCTAGCTATGTTACCAAATAACCTATGATTTTTTCTTTTACTAGCAGGAAGAGAACTAGGAACAAAGTGTTAAATTGATCATTGGGTTGTAATCACCTTAGATGCTCAAAAATATGATATATCTATCTCAATGTACTATTCTTACAATGGATTCCACTTTCAACACTATCAAATATGATATAAGTTTCAATAATGGATGCTTCTGTTCCATTTTAAAAATTGTTGGTGTGCTAGAAGAATTAGTGACTAATTACAAACTTTTGGTTCTCTCTATAGTTCCATCTTCATACTGTGATGGCTTTTAATTCACGTTATAATGGACTTCCAATTGCATGGGTGATATCCTTAAGATGCACCAAAAATGATATAAGAGGTTGAATTTCAGAGCTCCATCAAAGGGGTAGGGCTAAGAATCCTAATTAGACGGTAAATGCTTTCATGATAGATAACTCAAAGATAGATATGAATGTAGTGAGGTAACTTTTAAGGCATTCAAAAAAATACTTGAAATCACACTACCTTGGTTTGTGATATCTTAACATGTGCTCAAATTTGATAATTTAATAGGTCTACTTTTGGCCACAAAACTTTGTTATGCATTTGGCATGTTTGGAGGGTGTGGAGGAAGAACTTCACAACCAAAGTTAGAGATGCCAATTAGAGAAAAGAAATGGGTAATCATCTTAATCATATTATGAATTAATGCAAAACTATTGCAAATATTATTATGGAAATAGATAAATTTATTGATAGGTTTCAAGAGAACATAGAATTCATTAAATACTTAAAACAACAATGGTTAAATGGAGATAAATTTAGGGAGTTTTTATTCCTTTGTATCATTTCATAAAAGTTCATATTCACACTCATATACTCTTTGCCCACTTGTTCATTGCTTATCTTTGTCTTTAACCTTTTGTTTCTAGATATTTGGACAAAAGCATTCCATGATGTTTCCCATGCACAACAACACACAAATAATGTTGTTGAGTCATACCATGGATTTTTAAAGGATAAATTTTTAAGAGAAATAAGAAACAAGAAATATCAAAGGGTTGATTGGCTTATATGGAGCTTGAAAAAGGTACAACTATATTACTAGCATAATTCAAGAGTTAAAGTTGTAGGGTATTTCATTAACAAGAAAGATTGAGATTTCAACAAGAAATCATGGGAAAAGGCTTTACAAATACCTAATGTACACTATGTCCAAGTCATGGAAAAGGAAGATGAATATGTTGTGCAAAGTAAAAATATTTTGATGCCAAACACATGGTACATGGTTTCAAAGGCGTTTTCTATTAGTATATCTTGTGAGTGTAAATGGTCTTGCCTAGGCCATTTTTGCAAGCAGTTATTGAAAGTTCTTATAAGGATTAAGGGTTTCACCAATGCATTTAAGTTCTTCTTCCAACATGAGTTTTATGATTCACATGTTACTATAGAATTAAATTCATTCTAGCCACATTAGTTCCCTAGCCAAGAAGATGCTTTAGAACTTAGAATGACACTGAAGACATTAGGATCAACTAGCTAGAGATCTATAACAAATGAGGTGGACATGGAGGAGAATACAAATAAAGATATGGAAGAGAAAAAATGTAAAGTAGATGCAAAGAGGGAGAAACAAAATTATAAAGCTCAAAAACAAATTAACAAAAGTTGCAAAGACATTGCATATAGACAATGATAGTATTTTATAAATTGAAAAACATTTGGAATTGAAGTTTGTATTTTCATGTAACATAGATGGATTAGGGAGTGAAAAAAGATTGTCTAGTTGGAATAGTCTTATCAAATGTACTACCTAAAAGCTTTCATAGCCTAACTATTCAAGAAAACTTTTTACTGAGGGTGAGGATACTATTTCTTTGCTTATCTATGGGGCATTTTTACATATTTTACATTATCTTCTTTTTATTTTAATCAATTTCATTTTGCTTGCAGATTGGAGTGTAAATGGCCAAAAGAATGAAGGACAATCCTCTAATCCCATGTCTACCATGAACCAGTACCTTATGTGATGACATTTTTGTCAATTTGTTTTTTGTTCTGAAACTTTGAAAAGAAAACTATTCTTGGAGGATAGTATGTACTTGTATTTGATTACTTAACTTCATGTTTTTCACTCTATTCTATTGGATAAAACTATGCTTTATATTAAGTAATTGGGTGTCACAAGTCTATGTGTTGGACAAGCTAAACCATAAATATACACTATTAATTATGTTTTAAATAATGATCCCTATACATCATGATTTATTCTTTTTTATCAATATTTCCACGAATACTTCACTTTTTAAGAACTATGAGAACATGTGATTATCATGTTCCCACATTCCCCATTTTTCTGGGAGTTGTGACATCATGCATTTCACATGTACTCACAAGTTTTTTAAATATCTTGGATAAGAGCTACTTCTCAAAAAATGTTCACTTTTTTAAAACTTGCAAGGACATGTGATTTGCAAGTGCGCATAGTTTAAGTAACATAACATCCAATAACATGCATCATGTGGTATTCTATAGAATTAAATATTATTTAAGTATGTGACTTGCTTTTGCTATGCAAAATAATAATATGAGTTCATGCAATGTGCATATCTTCACACTTTAATTGTTTTATAGAAGCCAAGCTAACATAGTGCACTTCAATGTGACTAGAATTTTCTAGGTTCAAATTGTAAGTTGCAATTAAAATTGTGACTTGCACATTTTGGAGAAGTGTGCGCATTAGAATTTTTCATGCATCTCATAAAGTTCAGACAAAACTATGAGTGGTGATTAAATAATGTGAGATTCATTTCTCTAAATAAACTATGAGATGAGACTTAACATGTGACTCATAGTATTTTAAGAAATGTGAGTTGCATGAAGTTATATCATAGGGTAAAATTGAAAAATAAAAAATAATGTATCTACATGACCATAATTTTCATTTTTACATAACAATTTTCACTTTTACTCACTCGTAGTAGACATCTAATGAGAATTAGCATTGCAAAAGGTCATAGAGTAGAGCAACCAAGGCAACAGCAAGGGATTTCATATCAAAGAATCAAATTTCTAAGATTCAAGCAAAAATGAGCCCTAGGGTATGTTCAAACAAAGTGTAATTCTCAAATTCTTTAATTTTTTACTCATGCTATGGTTAGTAGTGATGATCTATCATTTTATTAAATAGGAGAACTCTACTTTGGATATGATATTTTATTTAAGTAATTGAGTGATTTCTGAAAGTTTGTGTGTTGCCTCAATATGCATCAAAGCCAGAAACTATGGTTTAGGATTTCCTCCTTTTATTTTAATTTGGTTTTCCAGCAAGAATTTCCTCATTTTTTTTTAATTTGAAATGTGCTGCATGAGAATTAAAGAATCCTATTGTAAGGGCAGTGACTTCAAGCATAACTTTTGATGTAAATTATGTATCGTTAGATTAATACATGTTGTTTGCTATTTCCATCAAAAAAATGATGTAGTGATATATCCAATCATTATAACTAGCACAAGCCATGGCATATGTCTAGAAATTTTAATACTAAACTAACCATACTCACTCTATTTTAATATAACAATTGCTTCTCAACATACAAGTTTAATTATAAATTAGGTTTATTATTTCCTCATTTAAATTGTGTTTTTTTAGTTAAACTTTTTACCTGGTTAATTTAATATTTGATATATAAAATCAATGTTGGTATGCTTAATTAGATTTTTTTTACTAATTTCTATATTATTTCAATAGATATTATCAACAAAAATCTTGCATCTCTATTAAACAGTGCTTTATAAATGAACCTTTAGCATATGCAACCTATTACTACTTCTAAACATTTATAGGAATTAAGTTATTATTTTTATATTAATATTCTTAGTGTTTCTTAGTCTCTAAATGCTTCTAAACTTCTAGTCAATCACAGTATTGTTGCAATCCCATAAACTAATGGTCATACATTAATTTTATTCTATCGTTTGATACTATTCAACACATAAAACTCTCTAAAATGAAGAATATCCTATTTGTAAGATAGTGATACATAGTTGTAATTTTTATTAATGTAAAATTTTGAACTTAATGTTTGTTCCTTAAATTAGTATATTTTCTTAACAATAATTCGCTAAACATCTATTTGAAAATCTTGATATATACCTGTGATTCATTTGGAGATCTCTTTTGGGAATATTTCTTGCTTTTGTAATCTTATACTTGAGGTAAGTATTTGACTCATATTGTTGAATGTCAATGGGTGTGTTCAAGTGGCTCTATAGGCCACACTTCTTTTTTTTTTCATTACTACTATTTTCCCAAATATCAAAAACCTACCACTCCACTAACTAAATCTCCTTCTACTCATACCCTCATTATCTATAACAATACTTTGTGCCTCACATCTTCACTCCTTTTGCCACCTGCATTGCCTATAAAAGTGAAATATTACCATAAACTCAACACAATGCCACATATATGATAAATTTGTAATTAGATGACAACTCAAGTCATTTTGAGTGTAAGCATTGAAAAAGGGCTTTCTTCAAGCCCAACAATCTACCTAAACCACCACTAGCATCTGTGGTTGTAGATGCTTCTCAAGCTACACTAGGGATATCTATCAAGCCACCTTCAAATGAAAAATCAAAAAATGTTTACATTGTTATATTGATTCATGTAGTCACATATTCATAAATTAGATAAAGGCAGGACACCTTTCCAGAAAGAGAATTGATCTTGGAAGTCTTCTAATTTATTTATAGATTGTATGGAATGATTTGTGCAAAACTCTATTAGACTCAAGTCCTAGTGTAAACTTAATTTATTAAGAAATGTACAAAATATGAAACTTTCCTCTACTTAAGAAATATAATATCAAGTTAGAGCTTGTAGACTAGTCCATTACTATTCCATTAGGATTGGTAGAGGACATTATGACCACTATTTATGGATGGTCATAACCAGTGAATTTCCATGTTATCCATGTAGACAACGACAAAGGAGACTTTTCAATCATTATGGAAAGGGATTAACTAAATACAATTGATGTTAAGTTAGGGATCAGAGATCTCTCCTTGGAAATTTTCAAGGAAAATGAATTTGGAAATATTGATAAGAAGAGGGTTCCATGCATCACATATAGTGACATAGGGTGCCATTGCATGTAGAAAATATGGATAATAAAGAGCATGTCTATTATAGCATGCAAGAAGTATGCTAAAACCATGAGCATCCAAAAGTACTTATATGCAGTAGCCATAAAACAAGAAGGTACCTAGTGGTTGACTACAAATGATAGCTCTAGTTCCACAATGTGCATGGAACCTATAGAAATACTCACAAGTACTTATATAGATAAGATGGACAAGATGGAGCCAATCCAAAGCCAATTATTCAAATAAGAATATATAAAAGAATTAAAAATGGATTGGGAAGAGTTGGAAATCCTTCATATCTCTAAAGAATAGCTTTTGGAACCTAAATCCTTATCGGCATCTCTAGAATATGTATTTCTGGATAATGAAAGATTAGTAATCAGCAATGCCTAGCTAAGTAAAAAGTAAAAGAGAAAGTTATTTGAGGCAGTTAATAGATTTCCAATACCATTTTCTTGAACATAATGAATTTAGAGGATTAGATTTGTGCATATTCTAGCATCAAATTTATGTAGACTCCACCATTAAACCCAACAAGTAGTCGTAAAGGAGATTGAATCCAAAGTTGAAATAAGTTATTCAAAATGAAGTTGAAAAACTTCTCAAGATGAGATTCATCTACTCATTTTTGTATCAAAGAAAGGTGGATAATGGAGATTCTGTATAGACTTCAAGCTACTAAACATGGATATGCTCACGGACCATTTTCTGCTACATTTGTAGACCAAGTGTTAGATATAACTGCAGGGCATAACTATTGTAGTTTTCTAGATGGGTACAAAAGGTATTATTAAATACAAATTGCTCTAGAATACTATACCAAGACAACTAATCAAATAAAAATTGCTCTAGAAGACTAGGCCAAGATAACTTTCACAAGTCCTTTGGGGACTTTCACATACAAGAAGATTCCTTTTGATCCATGCAATGCTCCTGCAACCTTCCAATGCCTAGTCTTGAGTATCTTTGAGAAATAGAGTGGAAATGGTATGATAGTCTTTATGTATTACTTCTCCTCATATGGTGCTAATTTTGAACAAGCATTAGACTATCTTAAGTAGGTACTAAAATGATGTGTGAAGGTAATCCTACAACTCAACTGGCAAGAGGGCATTGTCTTATGGCATATAATTTTAGGCAAAGAAATTAAGGTGGACCTTGAAAAGATAAAGGTTATCCATTGAATCACTATACAATCTTAAACCATAAAACATGTAAGGTCATTTCTTGGCCACACTAGTTACCATAGTTGATTTATTGAAAATTTCTCCAAAATTTCCAAGCCACTAATTAAGCTTACCAAGAAGGATCCAACATTTGAATGGACCAAGGAATGCAAACAAGAATAACATAGGAAATAAGAGTATGAAGCATAGTATGATTCTAATTATTTAAACTTCATATGATATAGAGGATTGATGGAACTACTATGATAGATCTAGTCCAAGTCTTTAAATGTTTTTTGTAAAGATCCTAACACAATGATGTAGTCCCTGAAGTAATACCATTTGGATAATTTTAAATTTTCATTTTTTATTTATTTGATATCAATTTATTGAATATAAATATCCTATTTCACTTAAAAATATGAGTGCAAGTGGAAACTATTCAAATAAGTACATACTACTATTGAGGTCAACCTTGCCGAAGCCAAGCACAGGGCCATAATTAATAATACTTTGAAAAAGAAAAAAACATATTAGCATATGGGAGTGGAAGTCTCATAAATCACTCTATCAATTAAAAATAAATGTGTTGTTCAAATTTGACCTTGCTCAACAATGTCATATTGGGACCTTAAATTTTTTGAATTTCACTATGCCAAATGTTCCACTTCATATCACATTAGTTCATCTAAAGGTCTATGTATATAAATTGTAATAAGGGTTGGAAATAATGATCGTGGTACTTGCCAAAGGAAAATTAATTCACATCTAAATTTAAACATTGCCTTTCAAACATCAATTTTCTTAGTATTGTGTATGCTTTATAGGGCATATTATATGAGCACCATAAATATAATCTACAAGAATTAGTAAGTATGATTTTTATTTATTAGTAAAAGTTGTCACAAAGGTCACAAAGCAAGAAACAAAGAAAATTTGAAAATTGGTTATCAAAATAGAAACTTTTTCTTTTAAATAATTACCAAAATAAGTTCAATGAAATATAGGAATAAATACTAACTTTATAAATACCTTAAATAAATTTAAAATACCAAATACAAATGTGAATCCTCTTATGAAAAGAAGTGCTAATAACTTGTTTTTGCATGAGATTGATGATGCTTTCATGCCATGTTAAGCCATTAACTTTTTTTAAAAAAAACATATATAATAATACTTAAATTAATTCTAAGTCACCAACAAATGATAAAAGGATTCAATGGAAATAGTTTATTGATACGATTAATTAATAATTTTGGCTTTATTTTAGTGGTAAAACTCCAAAATAGTGACATACAGGAACCTTGTTCCATCTATTTCTATCTTGATTGTAATGGTTAAGAACAACATTGTCTCTTCTTATTCTACTTACTTTTTTCCACAATGGTTGATAATCTGGTATTCTTTCTTCTCCACAATTATTATTCCTTACTTTTCTTACCAATTTCCTTGTAACTATTGATAATTCTAGTGTTCTCTCATTCCAAAATTGCTAGTTCTAGCATGTATCAGTAACAACAATTACCATAGAGACCTCATGATGATAAAAGGTGGAAAATGTTACATGGGAGTAAGGTAGAGGTTGTAGTGGGTAATGAATGGTAGTTGGCAGATAGAGGGTGGCTCCTTCTCCTACAAGCTACTATGAATAGGGAAAGATGAAAAAAGGAAGGGAGGAACAAGGGTGGAGCTACAGCCTATATCTAGCAAGGGGTAGAGTCTCTTCTTTGATAGTTAGGACCTTCTTTTTGGATGCACAGATGACTAAAAAGTGGTGCATCAATAGTGATGTAGACACGTGATAGGTAGTAAACCATGAAACTAGCAGTGACAATTTCTCTCTCTACACGAGAGAGGGTAGAGACCAAGGAGAGCCTTCTCTTTGGACATCATGGGGTAATAGTAGACTTCCATAGTTCATTTGTAGGTAGGTCACGAATTACAACAATGCAACTATAGATGGCAATAAGCTTTCTCTCATTCTTACTACAAACACCAATAATGACAAGTTCATGAGATGCAGTAGAATGACAAAGATAGCCCATGGACATAAAAAACACATGAGATGTGTAGTAGGAAATGGCAGGCATAGGCAAGCAAACTGGCAGTAGCCAAGAAAACTAGTAAGAAAGCTTCTATCAAATGCAAGAACATTTAATTAGAGTTAACCAAGACACTAGTAGATTTGCCCAAGAAAACAAGAACATATCAATGGAAGAAGTTTGTGTAGTTCATAAAAAATCTATAATCAAAATAAGTGCATAGTAGAATAAGGCCAAGAGACATGAACGATTCAAGGAGCATTCAAAGATCAAGTGGGCATGTATAAGCAAATAAATGAAAAATAAATCCTAATGACAAAGGCCAAAATTAGTTCCATCTCTACTTAAAATCTAGATAGGCATTTCATTTTGGATAGTCTTGCCCACATTCATTAGGTCAAGATGAAAAATAAAGAGCTACAAATAGAGGACCTAACAGAATACATGGGGTTAGCAAACCTTTGATACACTAACTTGGCCATGTTAATAGCAAGATAATCTTGAAATGAGCTTGAGTAGTAGGTAGTAGCAATGTATGTCATACATGAGAAGGAGTTTGCTAATAGAAAGGATGCATTATGGAAATTACATGTGACAAAATTTCCATTCAAAATTATCAAGGTTATCTCCCAAGGATAGAAAAATGTAGTAACAAACCTAACATGTCAAATGACAAATTACCAAGAACTAAGAAAGATGGTTAAGGATTTTGAAGAAGAAAGAAGGTAGTTTGCAAATTGGTACATGAAGGCTAATAAAATGTTTTCATAGCTATCATGCCCATGGGATGTGCCTGCTCCATCCAACATTTCTTAATAAGCATGGACAATACATGATCCAAGAATAGAGAAAGAAAAGCTTCAAGTGCTCTTGAATCGCTATCAATTTTAGAAGCTTTATGGCAAAGGAAAGAAGCTGATGGAAGGGCCTCAACTACCCAAAACATAAACTACATCAAGTTTCATTTTTTTATTTTGTTTCATTGTAATGAGACTGTGTCATTTTATCAACACACTAATGTGGCATTCATAGAGCTATGTTAATAGTTAGTTGTGTCAAGTTAAGTCCACTTTTCAATTTTATAAGGGACTCTATCCTCATTTTCTTTTAACTCGAGAATGAGTTTCCAGTTAGCTATGGGGGTATCATAAAGTCAAATTTTTGGAAGATGTGCAATCGTAGCTATGATATTGTATCAACAATGTCATAGATACATTGATGTAGTTCATGCTACATCATGATTGATGCAATGTCTCGAAATTTGTGAAACCCTATAAATACTAACACTTGGATGCACAATCAACAACTTTTCATTCTATGTCTTAGGGAAACTCTTGTAGTTTATTTTTGTAGTTAGCGATCATGTGAATGCTCATAGTGTGGTGTAGAGTAGTTATATGAAATCTTTATTAGAGTGAAGTGTACTTGGGCATAGTTCATGTCCAAAAATAAAGATCAAGATTTCTTCTCATCATTATAGCATCCACTTGGTTTTACTATTTTATTTAAAGTAATTTTCATGTTTACTTAGTTAATTCTTACATTTTCAAAGTACTTTACTTATTCATTAGTAAAGTGAAATGAGTACAACTAGTTTCAAGCACATAGGTGTAATCGTTTGATAATCTCAATGGTGTTACTACTTGGTTTGCCTAGTAGCATAATGCTTGGTAACTTAGTAATGGTTATATGAGCCCAAGGTGTGTACAGTAAACCTAGATTAGATGCTCATCATTATAGGCTAGAGTAGATTTACATTTTCATCATTACTTAAATTAGATTTTATTCTAAACATTCATTATGTTTGTAAATAAAAGTAATTAGAGCCTAACAACATTAACTAATCATATGCCCTACTAAAATTTAAACCATATACTTGAGTTTCACTAACTCAAAGTAGGAAGACAATGAACTCAAACTTAACATCCATCACTAGCATAATGACATTGTCCATCCATGGATTATAATATGACCATGTGCTAGTACTCGTGACTTATATGGTAAAGTATTGGGATACCTCCATTGCTCATCGGGTATGTACAAGAGAAAGAAAATGATTTGGAAAAGGTTGAAATTTAGAAGAACATGTATTCGAACCAATTAAGTTAAAGACATTATTGAAGTCACTAAGATATGTTTTTCTTGGGATTGAAATTGGTAACATCAATGAAAAATTAACAAAAGAGTAGAAAGAGAAGCTACTAAAAGTTGTGAAAAAATGGCTAATAAGTTTTCCTTGGTCACTTAATAAGATAACCAAGATAGATGCATGCATATGCTAGAAAAGAATTTACACTGATCTAACCATCAAGGCTAAACATCTGTCATAGTACAAGTTAAATATAAAGCTAAAACATGTTTTGAAAAGAGAAATTGAAATACTCTTAACAGTTGGATTCATCTATTCTATTGCAAATAGTGAGTTGATGAGCCTACTTGTGATTATAATAAAGAAAGAGGGTTAATGATAAATATGCATTGATTTTAGACTATTGAACATGATAGTGAAACACCATGAAATTTTGAGACCTCTATGATTCAGCAAAGTCTCAAAATTTAGGCAAGAATTTCCACAAGTGCAGCATCAAGACATCCAAGGGATGGAAGCACCAAAAACAGTTGCACATCTCAACAAGTTTTTTTTTCGGCTAGGGGCTTGCTATGCTATGCTACACAGCTTAGCATAGCAAACTTCAGGAGAACAGAATAGAACAAGGGATGCATGGTGACAACACTTCAACTTTGCAAGTTAACCATGTTTCAAAACCTTAACATTTTGCATGATACGCTACGTTACGCTATGCCACGTATTGAAGCATAATGCAAGAAGCACAATTGATATAGCCACAACAACAAGGATAACAAAAATCAAATAGTAGCAGTCATTATGCCACGATACACTTCCTAGCGTATCACAGCATAGCTACAAGATAGTTTATTCTTTTTCACCAAAGATCTTGAAATCCTTCAACACAAAAGACAAGGTTAAAAAAAATTTTATGGGTGGTTATGCTATGCTATGCTTCAGAGCATAGCACAGCATAGCGTCACAAGCTTCAGCTGTAGCATGGTAGGCCAACGACATTCTACAGGCCTAGGACACGCATCATCTAAATTGCATTCTTCTCCTAACCCTAATCCTATAAATACACTGGCGGACAATGCTCAAGGGGTTGGTTGGTTGGTTGGCGAAAAAACAAACAGAATTGGCAACAAAAAAAAAGAGGTCAAAAAATTTAAGGCAGTTGACGAAAGTTGGCAAGAGCATCGATAATGATAGAGAGAAGCTTTTTGGCTAGAAATTGCAAGTTAGCAAACACTTTGCTTCGAGCCTGACTCCCTTGCATCCAGATTGGCTAGTGAATAAGGTAGATTAGCATTTTGCTTGTATAATCTCTAAATAGCTTCTTGTTGGTGGTGGATACTTTGTCCAAACCAGAGTCCACTTGCAAATCCCATTATGATGAGTGGCGAGGTACCCCTACACTCAACCATATGAAACGAGCGTCGCACGCGCGATCCGGTCGAACTCCACAGATGGACTAGTTGTGGTATCTAGATAGTTAGCCTTAGGTCGCAGTTCGCTGTCTTCCCATCTAGACTAGTTTTGCATATGTCACGTATGGTTTAGTCTAGATGAGGCGTATGATGTGTTCTAATTCTAATGCTACTCCTGATGGCAGTGGAAAATAATATTTAACTAAATCTAAGCTAAGAGGAAAAGGGTAAGAAAATCTAATCTAGCCTAAGTGCGACGAGCAACCGATTCCTTGATCAACCGTACACATCTTGGACTTCGTGCACGACTGCCACTGGGACTACCAAGCATAGGCCTAGGTACGCCACTGGGATTACCAAGCGCAGACCCCAAATACGCCACTGGGTTACCAAGCGTAGATCCCCCTAGCTACACCACTGGGCTACCAAGCAGTCACACTTAAATGCTCGTAATCAAGTCGAACTCGTTCCGCTTCTAGGAGTTTAGGGTTGAGAGACTAATCGCGATAAGTAACCGATTCCTTAACTAGCCGTACACACCCGTAGATGCTCGTAGTCAAGTCGTACTTACACCGTGCTATGAAAGCAATAAATAACATGAAATAAATAACAATAAATAAACTAAGTGAATGCTGCAATGATGAAGTAATCTCGATCTTTATTGCTGGTCATGTGCGTGTCCAAGTACGGCACACTCGAATAAAGACACCGTACAATCACATTCACCACACTGCGGGCAGACACGGGAAAATTCTAACTCTGGAGGGATCAAACTGCCAGAGCTTCACTACACTAAAACTGGGATGTAAATGAGGGAGAGCCGCCTCTTATTTATAGGAATTGCGGCTGGCTGTGATATCGCGTACGCGATATCGTGGGGAGGACGCGATATCGCGTACGTGATATCGCGTACACGATATCGCGGCCCATGATACATCTCGGCCCATGATACAACAGGGGTGCCTTATTGTGGGTGCCTTAACGCGGCCGCCAGCACTATGAGCAATTCAGGTCTCATCATACCCCCACGACTGAATGAAAACTCGTCCTCGAGTTAAAGTGAGAACAAGCTACATTGATTACACAGTGGATAGGTATGGGATTATTAGATGGAAAAAATGGGATGATGCCGCAGTGTGGGAAGAAAACAAAACAAAGACACAACACACAGAATATTTACAAAAATTTGGAACTCATGTAGTTCCTGGTGGTGATGACTCCTCCATAGGTGTCTTTCCCTTTTCTTGTGCTCTAGGTCTGGGATTTGATAGCATTGAAGTACAGCCTGGAGTTTCTCCTCTTGTAAGGCCTTGAGTGCCTTGGCATGCATGTAAGTTTGCACTTGTGCCATAGAGGCAACCCAGAAAGCCTTCTCTTTTTCTTCTGCCATCCTTTTATTCTCTGTCAACAGTTTATTAAGTTGCTCGGTTCTGAAAGTGTCCAACTGGTGCTGAGCAACCTTTGGCCCTATGTTCGGAAGGTTTAATACTTCTAAAATGGCTTGAACAGAGAAGTCAATAGTCACACCACAAATGTTAACCATGGTGCCTTCTTCTTCATTGTGCCAAAATTGATACATTTCCCCTAAGTACCAAGCACCGCTTTCAGAGAGGGTATCTCCTGCTTCTACCCGCCTAGACCGTATGGTAGGAGGATCTTCTTGATGAACGTTGATTGATTGTTCCTCCGGTTCTGCATGTTGTCCTGCAAGGCCTTGCCTTCCACCTCTCTAAGATCGTTTCAATCGCACCTTGAGCAGGACCTTTCTGTTATCGACGTTTCGGGGCCATCTGCAATCACACGGGACCAATAGTTAGTAAGGTTGTTACCAAAGTTAGGTTATACCTTACTACTTGCCTTAATAGATTTAGTTTATTTCCGTGTGACGTTAATTATTGGAAGAACATGTCCCTGAAATATTATAATGTTGAGTCCTTTTTGCTTAGGTGGTTTCCAAATTTAATTTTCTGGTATACTAAGGGGATGAAATTATGTTTGAAACATTCCACTCTTTATTTTATAACTAATTACCCGTAATACTGTCCTTTGGGCGATGATGAATTTCAAAAAATTTATGCGCTATTCGGCATGTGCCACATGCCCCCTCCCCCACGACTAAGCTGACACTCCGGGGTCAAGTAGGTTTAGACGAAATGAAAATCGGAGTACCAGCG
>MNCI01013047.1:480034-490184 GCA_015680685.1 Gnetum montanum
CGCGGCCCATGATACAACAGGGGTGCCTTATCGTGGGTGCCTTAACGCGGCCGCCAGCACTATGTGCAATTCATGTCTCATCACATTGTATTCATCATATTTGTCCATAAGACAGATCCCAGATCTCAGGATTGTGCATTTTCTAAATTTGATTCATTGCATCCTATTTACATTGATTTTACAATCATTTTGCATAGTTTACATCATTTTCATTTCCTTCAAGATCCTATCTTGGAGTAGATCTTGTTTTCTCATCAGTTGATATTATGTTCTCATATCAAATCGTCATCTCATTATACGATCATTAACAAATTTACTGACCAGGTAAGTCCTTGTCTGATCGACAAGACCATTCAGGGAACCTTGGATTCATTTTCTCTAACATAGCCCTCGCATGGATTTGGGGTTGAAACTGTGTACATGGAAATCCTCTTGGTCTTTCCAACAACCGATGTTTTCCATCATTACAGTTTTCTAGCACTTAAAGGAGGGCCTGAACCTCCGATCTATGTTTCACGGGTAGTCCTGTAAGCTATCTGTACCCATTATCGACTAGCATAAACATGATACCTCTGTGGTTTTTTACGTGAGCATGTGGTATAGATTGGTTGCTCCGACGATTCCTCTAGAATCTAGTAGGATAGAACGCCCATGTTTTTCTTTAGCCCACTTTTTCCTTTATGATCTTTATCCCTGTTAGCATTACCTGCTAGCTGCATAGAGAATGGCTATGAAAACCACCACAATTTCCACCACTAGTCTCGAAAGTCCCTTGATGACGTAGCCTATGCCTGCTACTGTCAAGCCATCGACCAGTCCAGTACAGCCACACCGGTCCCTCAGGATTCAAAACAAAGAGCCTGAGGGGCACACTTAGCACAGGGAACATTACAACTTCCTTTGTGCCAAAATTATGGTGAATCCACCTATGTACTCACAGAAACTCGAAGAGAAACGTGAATATGAGTTCAAGTATTGTAACGGAAAGGAATTCGTTCCTTCACCTAACACTTCAATACCCCTGATGGACTGGCAATAGTTGATCTTGGATCAACTGTTAATGGCCAGGGCATCAACGGAACAACAAGATGCATTGTTCCATGATGAAGCATCTTACGATGGGCAGGAGGACCTAGATTCCCACTCCAAGGGAGACAGTCATGCTAGCTTTGTTATGGCTCCTCCCTCCACAACGTCTCATGAAAATCAAATTTTTATGGTCATTACACCTTTATCATTATCTACCGCCAACTGTGTTGTGCATTTATCACATTAGCATTTCTTATCTTCAGCTTCCTTTTCGAATCTTATCCCTTCACAATCCATTCCTTTGCAGTCACAGTCAGACAACCCATCGCATCGCGTACTTACACCTACATTATCATATGTGCACATAGTACCCACTTCACAATTATACACAGCTTCTGCATCCATCCCAGCTTTCACTCCCACTCCACCATCAATGGCAGGACCTACCCCTACCGTGTGGTGGGCTCCAAATACGTTACCCCCTATTGCATTACCTACATAGATGTCCCATCTTCCTCATCATCAACAATAGGTCCTGCAGCAGTAAATCCAACTACAGGGTCATTGTCTATGCCACCGGCTACGCAAATAGCATATCCTATGGCATAATCGATGGTTGTTACCCTACCTACACCACCTACTGGGTGGTGGATGACATAGGTGATACTACCCACAGGGACAGTTCTGACAACATCGCCCATGGGCCATGCTACTGTTCTAATCCCGCTACCAGTCGTGACTCCACTTGTTATTCCATAACCAACCTCTTCATCCTCAAGTCTAAATCAAGCCTTCTAGCTTATTCAGACCCTTACCAAAGAGGTTAAACACCTTAAAGTTTCCAGTTCTGATACAGTATAGGTCATGGATTTCTACCATGATGATCTTATCTGTTCGAGAGTTCTCATCTTGTCATTACCTCCTAGGATGCAACTTCCCCATTTCACAAAATACAATGGGGAAGGTGATCCCAAAAATCATATAGCAGTTAACAAATCATAGCACCTTGACAGCACTTACCCGTTGGCATAATACATAGTGCCAGGTAGGTTCTAAAAATAGGTGATGATATGATGAGCTATGAACAGCATGTTGTAGGTGTGATAACAATTAAACCTGGGCATCTCCCAGGTCTAGGATAAGCACCTCAAACCCATGACATGCTATTCATGGTCCCTCCTACCTATGGCCTTGATTGACCCATCCACCAGAAATGTTAAGATGCTCTGTGTCGATCCAACCAGCAGCGTTTCTAGAATGGCACCGGCTGTCTCGGCCGACAGGTCCAACCAAAAAATTATGCTAAAGTTATGCAAAAAAAATTGTACGAACTCCCGTGTGCCCATTCGAAACCAAACCGCCTCTCCCCCTACATAAGCATGGGGAGGAGGAACATTGTCCATGGGGACATTTAGACAGCACAAAACGCCCACAATGTCTAGAACAATCAGGACAGGCTTTAGCATGACCCTTTACAATAAAAAACATTACCATTAGAAAATAGTTTAGACATGTTAACAATGCCAAAAAAAATCGAAAAAGCTCACAAGAATATATTATGCAACACTAAGGTTCTCGCTACCTTGACTCCCAGAAAATCGCATGTTACGCTAGAGATACACTACCAAAACCGTCCAAACCCTTATTATGGTATAAGGTCTATCTATGACAATGCGATAAAGGTAATACGACATATTACCCTAGCATAGCATGCGACCATTATGAGCAAGACAACAGAACCCCGCTTGGGCTATGCAAGGGTACAACACCTAGACTCCTAACCAGTTACGTGTTGTGTTTGTACAACATTACCCATGATCACCGAAACCCTTAAGACTATGCAAGGTCTATCTCTGACAATGGAAATAGGGGAAATATTACAAACTCCCATAGCGTAACTAGCATAGGCAAGTATCGACACCCAGCGTAGTGCACATTTTCGAAACAAATACAAATTACAGTACAATGACAACGAAAATGACCCAATGCATATATCACACAAGGAAGGTGAAGAACGACTTATTGGGCAAGTGGAGTAGCCTCCCAAGTTTCGAATCATGCCTTAAAAATTCACCCAGAATTTCCTATACTTCATTGATCCTAGCCAACTTGGCATGTTTGAATTCAGTCTTTGGTATCATTATTACGCCTGAATAACCTTTACGAAATCGTCAACTTACACTTTCATTCTACTTTAGCCTAACTCAACTTCACTATGCTTGCATTTTAGCTCAAGGATGAACCATCTACTTATAAACTTGATGGTGAAAACTTTTTTTTTTCATGTCCAATCAACACGGAACCTTCCCGAAGTGCAGTAATGTCAATTTGACATGAAGCATAAAGATCGCACCATTAATCTCGTAGATATTACATTAATTACAGTCTAAAAAGACCCTAAACTAATGCATATCTTATTGTCTCATAATCCAGTCACATTAACTACGGTCTACAAAGATCCTAAACTAGCTGTTTTTCCACCCTAGACACACCACGATATACTTTTAGCCATAGTCCATTAGGACTTGAAGCTAGCACCTAGGAAACCTTGCTTGCTATTTTCTTGTAAACTCTATATACGATAAAGGTCCACTAAGACCTTAAACTGGTAGCCTTTTTGACATCTACCTCTAAATCCTTGTACCATTTTACCATGTTAACAAAAAAAATTTAACTACTTCCTTTCTTGGCGATTTTGCAAGTCGGTTTGCAAATGGATGAAGCTTTGCTTGCACCCATAGCCCTAACAGGCCCATATAGGGAAACCTATAGATAGCCTAAGCTTACCATGATAGGAACTGATGCCTCCTCCTATGATGTAACCATAGCAGCCTCAAAAGTATCCCCAGACTAGCTAGAACATTTGGCCCAAACCCAAGACCTGGAGGTTGGTGATGTGACTGAGGATCCCCTCACTAAGATCTCTATGGTTACACACAAAGGAGAAAGCAAAACTTTGAAGGTCAATTCTCTCTTTAACCAAAAAATGCAGAATGACATGTCTTGAGTTCTCCAAGATAACATTGTAGTGTTTGCATGGTCATACAAAGACATGCTGGGTTTAGACCCATGACTAATACAGCACAACATCATGTTAGACCCGTGTATCAAAGTGAGTAGATAGAGAGCATGGAAGATTAAGCCCGAAATCTCGTTGGTAGTGCATGATGAAATCACTAAGTTATATCAAGCTAGTTTCATCCGTGCGGTTGATTACTCAAATTAGGTGTCAAACATTGTTGTCATTTCTAAGAAAATGGGAGAAATACACATCTACATAGACTTTTGCGATCTAAACTAGGCAACGATAAAGACAATTTCCAATTACCGAATATTGACCAACTTATCAATATGATAATTAGACATGCTTTACTATCCTTTATGGATGGGTTTTTGGGATATAATCAAATTTTTATTAACCCAGAACATCAACTAACTACAACTTTCATGGCCCCCTAGGGAACTTTCTATTATACGATGATGCCTTTTTGGCTAAAAAACGCTAGAGCAACTTATCAACGTGCCATGATGTATATCTTTAGCGATTATCTCTTACAGAGATTGAATGACTATGTAGATGACATAGTTGTTAAATCTAGGAAGTCAGAAGATCACCCAGAGGATTTAGAGTTAATCCTTAAATGATGTCTCAAGCACGACCTACGACTCAACCCAAGAAAATGTGTGTTCAGAGTCAAAATCGGATGCATGTTGGGGTTTGTAGTGTCGAAGGCTGGCATACAAGTTGACCCTGATAAGGTTAGGGTCATCATTAACCTAGCACCACCTACAAACCTCAAAGAACTGCATGGGTTGCAAGGTAGGTTACAGTTTATCAGAAGGTTCATCTCTAAGTTGACAGACAAGTTACATCCCATGCAACATTTTCTCAAGAAAGGGGTTAACTTCAAATAGACCGAGGGCTATCAACATGCTTTTGACAACTTAAAGAAAGAGTTGTTACATTTTCCAATGGTAATAGGGATCAGCCTGACATTACACTTTGATGGAGCTTCAACTACCAGAGGTGGCAGTACTGTCGCTGTCATCACGCTTTTCCCTGAGGATGTTCACCCATTGGCTTACCACCTAGCATTTCCCTATACAAACAATGTGGCAATATATGAGGGCTTCCTCAGGGGACTATTAGCAGCCAGAGAACTGAACATTCAACACCTGGAAATCTAAGGAGAGTCAATGCTCATTGTCAATCATATCACAGAAGTCTACACCTGCAAAGCCATGCATTTGCAACCCTATTGCGAGATGGCTAAAGATCTTTAGAAACAATTTACAATGACTGACGTTCGACATGTGCTACGCAGTGAGAACACTATAGCTAATGCACTAGCTATGCTAGCTTTAAATGTGCCACCACATTTGTTCACCACCTTTCCCACTTTAATGACAGAATGTACAGATCTTCTCATCCAAGCGGCACAAATCTCTTCTTTAAGTGTGGAAGGAATGCCAAAATGGTACGAAAACATTAAAACCTACCTTCTATGTGGTGAACCACTGCACGAGTTGACATCTGTACAAAAGGACGCAATCCGCAAGCGTGCCAAGAAATACATCATCATTAGGAACAACACTCTATGTAGGCACTCCTTCAATGGGGTATTATTAACCTACGTTAATAATGACCAAGTGCAAAGGATAGTTAGCGAAGTCCATGAGGGACTATGTGGAGGACACATAGCCCCGCGAGCAATGGTCGCTAAAATTAGATGCTTAGGGTATTACTAACTGTACATGGAATGAGATTGCCTTACCAAAGTTAAGACATGTGACACATGCCAGTGTTACACAAATCTAATATACGTGTTACCAATTGAGTTGCATACCACATAGATCACTTGGCCATTCCAACGATGGGGGCTAGACATCATAGGTCCCATCACGCCTAAGTCTTCCACAGGACATAGTTTCATTATCACTGCCACTGAGTACTTCACAAAATGGGTCAAGGCTATTCCCCTACGAAAGACTACATCTCAATAGGGTTGCAATTTTTTCTTGAATAACATAGTAACAAGGTTTAGGCTTCCCATGATTATTGTGACCGAAAATGAACCACAATTTAGTAGTACTAAAACCAAATCTTTCTTCAATAACCTTGGTATTAAGCAATCTTTTTCCTCACCATATTACCCACAAGGAAATGGTCAAGCAGAAGCAACAAATAATGTGGTTATAAATTTACTGAAAAAGATGCTCAGTAGCAACAAGAAACAATGGCATGAGCAAATCCTCTACGTGCTATGGGCCTATCATACGACATGCAAAACAGCTAGAAGTAGGACACCATATAGTCTAGTCTACGAATATGAAGCAGTCTTTCCCCTTAAACTATAGGCTCCCTCACTGTGAATGGTCCTCTCCACGATTATAAATGAGACTCAACACAATGAGTACAGGATCGTGGATCTAGACTCAATGGAGGAGAAGCGCATCCAGACACTTAACAGCATCAAAAAATATCAGGATAGACAAAGGCAGAAGCATCATCACAACCTGCATCAGTGACCGATCAAGAAAGGAGACTTGGTCCTTAAATTCATTCGTGAACTAGTGAGAAAATTCTCTGCAAGCTGGGAAGGCCCCTTTCTAGTTGTCAATGCATATGACAACAAAGTATTCAGGCTAGCAGACATCAATGGCAATGAACTTGCAAACCCAGTGAATCATATGTACCTAAAGTAGTACCACATTTAGACGTCAGCTTAGCTAGAACGCAAGGTAACAATCATCCGCTATGATGTAAAACTGGCGCTATAACAAATGTCCGCTACAACATAAAACTGGCAGTGTTGTACATGTCCGCTACGATGTAAAACTGGCATTTTTTTCACGCGTTTGCCACAACGCTAAAATGGCAAGGTTTTCGACCATCCACCATGACATAAAATTGGCAAGGTAAGCATCCTTCTGCTAAGACGTTAAACCAGCACAGACTTGTCCTTGGGTCACGACACAAAACTGACACCCATAGCATGGTCTGCTAGGACCATAAACTAGCTCTTCCACCATCCGCTACAATGTAAAACTAGCATACTTCGGTCTGCCCAGACTTTAAACTAGGACCATGGTTTGCTAGGACTTAAAACCAGCAACAATGGTCTACCAGGACCTAAAACTAGGATCTTCCAATAGACCATCCACAAAACAAGAGGGTCTAACCATTTTTGCATGACATCCCCATCAGACAAAATGGGTAGGATGTTGGAACAGACGCAACGCCGCTACCCCCCTAGCATTCTACTAATTCCTCGAATATGTCGAAGGGCATACTACTGATCCCTCAGAGCTATCCCCACAATGGTCACTCAACAATTGCAACTCCTAAGGTCAGAATCACCAGTTGGAGCCCCAAGGAAACTATGGTCATCCATAGCCTTGGTTGCCTCCAGCCACTGCCACCATCAAGGTCTGGCTTCTCAAATTCATCTGAGTAACTCTTTGCCTAGTCAGATGGATATGATGAACCTAGTTGTCGATGGAAAATTCCTGAGCTGCAGTGTCAACAAAGAGACCCTTGCCTTTTTTGCTACGATCCCATTTTCATGGCACATGCTCCCCTTTCCGCTTCAGATGGCACTTGTTTCAACAACCTCGCCAGTAGTTAGGATAGTTGCTTTTGTTCTTTTTTCTTTGTTGCATTTTCTAGGTTACTTGCTACAATAGCATTATTCAAAGATGTATTCACTAGGAGGGCAAGGCATCATAGCATTCCGAGGTGGCTGCTCAGACTAGCTTGACTACTTGGGAGTGTAGACCCTACCTTTCCCCTCCAGATACCTTACCTTACTTTTTTCCATCTCTTATCCTTGCAACTACCCTTACTTTCTCCTCCCATTTGTACAAGATGTAAACATACAAGGATCCTTTCACATATGATAACCTTCACATCCATGAACTGGCATAGTGCAACTCACCTCCTGGAATGCATCTGTAGGTAGGTTAAAACCCTATATAGACATAATGCAGCTTGTGCAAAAAAAATGGGAAAAGCCAAGAAAAATGGATGAAACACAACTCATCTAGGCCATATGGGTGTAACACAACTCGCCCAAGCAAGTTCCACATATACAGTGCAATAGCGTAACCTCTCATGAAAACACCAACAAGAAGTTATCTAATAACATGTTTGCGAGGTATCCTGCTCACACTTGAGTCTTCCCCAAATCTCTCTTTCTCACACTTGTAAAATCCCTCTTCTGCTCCTTATGCTCCCAACCTTCACACTTCCAGGTTTGATAGAGCAACATCATAGCAATAGCTAACGAATAGTATTGGCATCTTTACCTCTATGGTGTTTCGCATTCTTTGTCGACATCTCTTAGGCAAGCCCTCCAAACGTCAACAAAGAGTGGCCATTGAAACACCATGAAATTTTGAGACCTTGATGATTCAGCAAAGTCTCAAAGTTTAGGCAAGGATTTTCACAAGTGCAGCATCAAGACATCTGAGCGATGGAAGCACCAAAAATAGTTGCACATCTCAGCAAGTTTTTTTTTCAGCTGGGGGCCTGCTACGCTATGCTACATAGCTTAGTGTAGCAAACTTCAAGAGGATAGAACAAAACAAGGGATGCACGGTGACAACACTTCAACTTTGCAAGTTAACCATGTTTCAAAACCTTAACTTTTTGCATGATACGCCACGTTATGCTATGCAACGTAGCGAAGCGTAACACAAGTAGCACAGTTGATATAGCCACAACAACAAGGATAACAAAACTCAAACAGTAGCAGTCATTATGCCATGATATGCTTCCCAGCGTATCGCAGCATAGCTACGGGACAATTTATCCTTTTTCACCAAAGATCTTAAAATCCTTCAACATGAAAGACAAGGTTAAAAATTATTTATTTTCTTAAGGGTGGTTACGCTATGTTACATTTCAAAGCGTAGCACAGCGTAGCATCACAAGCTTCAACTACAGCATGCCAGGTCAACGACATTTTGTAGGCCTAGGACATGCATCATCTAAATTGCATTCTTCTCCTAACCCTAATCCTATAAATACCCTGGTAGACAACGATCAAAGGATTGGTTGGTTGGTTGGCGAAAAAACAAAAAGAATTGGCAATAAAAAAAGGATCGAAAAATTTGAGGCAGTTGATGAAAGTTGGCAAGAGCATCAATGGTAATAGAGAGAAGCTTTTTGGCCAGAAATTGCAAGTTAGCAAATACTTTTCTTCGAGCCTAACTCCCTTGTGCCCAGATTGGCTAGTGAATAAGGTAGATTGGCCTTTTGCTTGTTTAATCTCTAAATAGCTTCTTGTTGGTAGTGGATACTTCGTCAAAACTAGAGTCCGCTTGCAAATCCTATTGTATTCATCATATTTGTCCATAAGAGAGATCCCAGATCTTAGGATTGTGCATTTTCTAAATTTGATTCATTGCATCCTATTTACATTGATTTTACAATCGTTTTGCATAGTTTACATCATTTTCATTGCCTTCAAGATCTGATCTTGGAGTAGATCTTGTTTTCTCATCAGTTGATATTATGTTCTCATATCAAATCATCATCTTGTTATATGATCGTTAACAAATTTACTAACCAAGTAAGTCCCTATCTTATTGACAAGATCATTTAGGGCACCTCAGATTCATTTTCCCCAGCATGGCCCTCGCATGGATCTGAGGTTGAAACTATGTACACGGAAATCATCTCGGTGTTTCCAGCAACCGACGTTTTCCATCGTTACAAATAGCATTCAAGGATACTTTTCATTACCATTTGTTGATCAATTATTGGATACCATAGTAGGGCACAAATATTATAGCTTTATGAATGGTTATAACAGTGATAACTACATCTAGATTGTACTTGAGAACCAACCAAAATAACCTCTACAAGTTCCTAGGGGACTTTGTCCTACAGAAAGATGCCATTTAAGTTGTGTAATACTTTTGCTACCTTTTAGCAACTAGTTTTGAGCATCTTTCAAAAGCATATTAGCAATGGTATTGAATTCTTCATGAATGACTTCTCCACTTACGGGTAAAACTTTGAATAGACATTGCATTGATTAGAATAGATACTAAAGAGATACATAGAAACAAATTTAATACAATTGATAGAAAAGTCACCTCATGATTTAAGAAG
>MNCI01013051.1:1552-25560 GCA_015680685.1 Gnetum montanum
GGAATCGGTTGCTCATCGCACTTAGGCTAGACTAGATTTTCTTACCCTTTTCCTCCTAGCTTAGTTTAGTTAATATTATTTTCCACTGCCTTCAGGAGTAGCATAGATTAGGAAACACATCATACACCTCATCTGGACTAAACCATATGTGACAAATGCAATACTAGTCTAGGTGGGAAGACAGCGAACTGCGACCTAAGGATAACTGTCTAGGTGCCACAACTAGTCCATCTGCGGAGTTCGACTGGATCGCGCGTACGACGTTCGTTTTGTATGGTTGAGTGTAGGGGTACCTTTGCCACTCATCAGATGGTGATGGAAGTTGAAAAGTATGATATGATACTTGTGATGGATTAGTTGACTAATTATGTAGAATTTTTTAATGAAAAGAACAAGATTCTTTCACTTACAATCACAAGTATAAAAAAATCTTCAATGCAAATAATTAAGAAATTAATTAAGCTTGACCTAGTAACAACTAAAAAGTTTCAATAGTTTCTTCAATAAGGTCATAATTATTTCATGATTTTTTGTACACAAAATGCTTAAGTATAATACAGGTATTATTTGCTACACTACTACTCTTTATGAAGAAGTAGGATCATAGATTGAGGCTCTGTACAAATTATGAATAGTTGAATCAAGTGATAAATATAAGTTAGTGTCTTTCTTTGAGGATCAATGGTTTATTTGACCAGTTAAAAGAAGCTAAGATATTCTCTAAGATTGACTTGAATTATGGTTATCATCAAGTTATAATTCAAGAGAAGAATGTTTATAAGATAGATTTTAAGACAAGATTTGAACATTACATGTTCTTAGTTATGTCCTTGGGACTTACTAATGTACCAACAATTTTCATATAGTTAATGAAAAAAATTTAACATCCTTGTTTAGATCAATTTTTCATTTGCTTAAATGATGAAATTTTGGTTTAATTTATGGATGATGAGAAACATAATAAGCATTTGAGAATCATATTGTAACCTTATGAAGTTTCTTTGTCATGTAATATCTAGAACAATTATAGCTAGGGATCCTTCTAAGATAGAAATGAATAAGGATTAACCCATTACAAAAATAGTGAATGAAGTTAGAATTTTCTTGGGCCTAGAAGGTTATTACAAGAGATATGTAGAGTATTTTTTTAATATTGTTGTACCTCTACATATGTTACTTCAAAAGAACTATGTTTTATCTTGGTGGGATGCTTGTTAATAGGCTTTTAAGAAGCTAAAGCAAAAATTGATTTTGGCACCTAACTTGATCTTAATAGGTCAAGCCTAATAATTTCTACATAGATGCTTTAGAAAAATGGTTAGAATGAGCTCTCATGTAAGATGGAAAGATGGTGGATCATGCTTCTAGATAGTTAAAATGACATGAGACTAGACATCTAACTCATGATGTAGACCTTGGTGTTATTATCTTTGCTCATAAGATTTGAAGATACTACTTTCATGGAGAATGAATTATCTTTTGGATAGATCATAATATGTTTTAGTATATTATGGGTTATACATAGTTAAAAATGATATAGAGAATATGGTTAGAGGTGCTAGGTGATTTTAACTTCACAATGTAGCATCATCAAAGGTACAATAACAAGTTTGTAAACACACTAAGTAGGATACCTTGGAAACACTACAAGCTCACTATCTTGACTTGTTTAAGAGAAGATACAAATTCTTGGTAGGCTTCAAAATTTTAATAGTTAGAAAAATTACAAATATTTATTTACTAGAATTAGTATTTTTAGTTGACAATTCTACCATGTTAAAATTTAAGAATAGGAGGTATGTGCTGATTGTAGTTTGATAAAAGATATTTGACGAGGCTCACTTAAGTAAGAATCAAATGCATCTTAGTATTGATAAGATGCATTAGAACATTAAGATACATTACTAGTGGCTTCATATGAAGAAAGATGTTGATGAGTATGCATATAAGCATTTAGTGTGTTACCAAATTAAGGCAAAGCATTAAAGCCTAGTAGTTTTTTATTTTTTTCATCCATAAAGAATTCTATTATGAAAATGAAAAAACATCTACATGGATTCCATTATTGAATTACCTTGTACTAAGAGTTAGAAAGATTCTATTCTTGGATTCATAGATCTTTTGACCAAATCTTTCTACTTCTTAGCTACAAAATTAATAACTAGTGTTAAAGAGCTTTCTAAACTATTCTTATTAATGATTATCAAAATTCATGGAGCTCTAAATATGATTAAAATAAATAGAAATTCTAAGTTTACTTCTATATTTTTGTAATATTTTTAGAAGAGTCTAAGTACTACATTGAATCTTAGCTTAGCACATCATCCTTAGATATTTGGCTCTTAAATAGAGACAACAACTTACATTTTATAGGATATGCTTTGACCTTGTTCTTTAAACTATAAATATGGTTAGAAAAAAGTTCTTCCATTGATAATTTCTACATAAAAAAATTTACCCAATATTTTTTTAAAAGTACCATATTATGAAGTATTGTATGGTAGATCTTGCTATTAGAATCTTTGCTAGAATTCTATTAAGGACATAGAGAGTACTAGAAAATATATCATTGAAGAGGCTAGAGAATATATTAAGATTGTTACAAGTACTTATAGTTAGATCAACATAGATATAGAAAGTATTCCAACAATAGAAGATGATCTTGAAAGATCAATTTTGGTAATCAAATGCTCACCACAGTTTCATCTTTAAAAGGGATTACATTAGATTCTTTCCAATTTTTTAAAAACTTTGAGAAGTTTTCTATCATGTTGATATTCCATAATATTCATCGTTGATTCATGATGTATATCATATTTCTATGTTGAGAAAGTATGTTGTAGATCTGAGTTGTAGGATAGATTGGCAGGATGTTCAACTTCAACTTGATGTCAGTTTTGTAATAACTAGTTAAAATTAACACAAGATGGATAGGAGATTAAGAAATGAGACTCGTATACATCACACCTTGATATTCTCTAAGAAGAATATTTTTTGAAAGAAAAGTATGTACAATCCTATCTTTGATACCCCTTAACCCTTGGTATGTTATTATTTTAATCTTTGATGTCTTGTTTTATAGCCTATGTTTTTTTTGTTTTTGTATTTTTTTTCTTGCCTTTGTTAACATGCTTGTATGGTTTGAGCTATGTGCCTTGTAATTCATTTTTTATTGATTTTAGTTGTTAATATGTATTTTTAATATTTAATTTAATATTATTTCTTAAATATTTTTAGTATTTTATATTTTTCTTTTAATTTATTATAAGCACACTAACCTCTTTTGTTTGAAATTTAAGTTAGTAGGTATCAAGAATAACTAGATGAGTAATTGGTACATGAGATGCTATATTAGTTTGTGGAATGCTTTGTTTGGTTACTTTTTATTTTTGTAAATTAAAATATTTATTTTTCATTTTTAATTTTTGAATTCCTTTTATCTTATTTTTTTGAAGGTCTCATGTTAATTCCTTGGGTAGTTGTGTTTTGACCTTAGAATTTCTTAGTAGTTAGGCTTAGACATAGTTATTAGTGGATCCTTAGGGGAGGTACATATTAGGCTAGTAATGGGTAGTAGCCCATGTATGTATATTATTTTAATTATTTTAATAAATAAGTTTTTATCCATTTTTTATTTTCAAATAGATTATACTTTCTTTGAAACCATGTCATAAATTTGCAAGCATAAATATTTGGAACTCATTCCATGAGAGATCATTTAGAGGACAACTAAATCTAGATTTTTATTGTTGCTATAACTCTTATACTATCTTTGATTCAAATATAATCTGAAGTTCCTCTTAGTTCCCATTATTGATTTTCTATTCAGCCTAGCTTTTGGAGGCGATTTTGAAGATTGCAAGATATGAAAATATTTCTAGCTATAACATTGTAGTTTTTAGTAGGATAAATATGGTACATTACTTTGATTTATGAATTTTTGGTATTTTTATTTTATGAAAATTTATCTTGGCCTATCTCCACTTCTTCAATGATTTTTTGATGAAGTATTTGATATTCAGATTTGATTATTTCATTCACATTTATAATTTCTAATAATTTTCTATGATTTATTAACATGCACCCAATGATAGAAAATGTTTTGAGCTCATTTTGACATGATTTAATACTATTTCTATTCTTCAAATTGTTCAATTATAGAAATAAGATTTTAATTTGTAATTCATGTTTTTGACCTTGAAGATGATGTCGAATGGTGATGGCCTAGAAGACAAAGCCATTCAACTTATTAGCATGGACCCCAAGGCATCCTTACTAATCGGTCGTCATAAAGGTTGCAAAGCAAGCTAATGTTATCATTACCTGTGATGTGAAAAGTCAATCAACATTTTTAAAGCAATCCTTAGCCTTTGGAAAATAAAAAATTAAGAAAATGACAAAAAAACATATGTTTGAGGACTTTCTATAATGCCTAAACTCCTAAAAATAATAATGATATTTTTAAGATTTTAGTATCTTATAACAAAATTTAGGAATTTATATTATATTTTTAAAGCTTTTTTGCATTTTTAAATCATCCATCATATCCTAAATTTTTAATCTTAGCATAGTTTGCCATGTTAGAATCTTTGTTTAGCAATATCTTTCTTGGCTTTAGATTTCCTTTGGCTTCATTAAGTAATTTTGGCATGTCTCCATACCACCCATGGATTCTTTATTATATTATATATTATATTTTGGTATTTGGATTATTTGGCATTATAATTTGATTAGCAATACCTATGGGACTCTTCTTTCTTAGTTGGTATTCTAATAATCTTTGCAATGCTTATGTGAGTTTTCTTTCTTAGTATGAAGCCAAGATTGTAGAACATACACTAAGAAAGACAATCCAAATACAAATTTCTAACCCTAATATTTCAAATACCAAAATATAATATATCATATAAAAAATAATCCTTGAGTGGAGGAAGGATGTGTGGAATTCTCTTAATGAAGCCATGGAATGTTTTTAATGGCAAAAAAGGTGCTACTAAACAAAGATTCTAAGATGGTTAAAAATGATAAGACTAAAAATGTAGATTCTAATGGTTGGCCGAAAAAAGGTAGAAAAAATACTAAAATGGAATCTAGACTTCAAAAGCTAATTATAAGCTACTAAAATATTAAAAAATATCATGAGTTGATGTTTTTAGTAGTGATGAGAAATAAGGTACCCCCTACACCTAGCCATACGAATCACAAGCATTCACGCATGATTCAATCGAATTCCATGGATGGGACTAGTTGTGGCATCTAGATCATTATGCCTTGATCACAATTCGTTGTCTTCCCACTTGGACTAGTGGTAGCTTTGTCACATATGGTTTAGTCCAGAGTGAGGCATATGATTCTTAATGTTGTTTCAGACTTATGCTACTCCTAATGATAATAAAAAAATCAATTAATTAAAATAATTAACAAAGAAAATTAAATTCTAAACTAGAGTATCCATTCCCAACTTGCCATACACATCCTAAATAAATGTATCCACTACTAGGATTACCAAGCGCTATGCTACTAGGCAAACCAAGCAATAACATTGCTAGGATTACCAAGCGAATACATGTTTACACTTGAAACTGGTTGTACTCATTCTACCAATTCATTAACATGCATGGAAACATAAATATTAAATAAGTACATGGAATATAAATTACATTAAAAGTAAATTTAATCTAAGTCAAAGTGCTGCAATGAATAAGAATCAACCTTATTGTTGTCCATGGAATGTGTTCAAGTACATTGCCACTTGAATGAGACACCATGCAATTGACTCAAATCCACACTGCAAGCACTCACTAACTATTCTCTATGGCTACAGAATAAAACTACAAGAGTTCAACTACTCTATTGACAAAAGAATGCTAATACACTATGGGAGCACACAAATTTATAAACTTTATTGTAGAGTTGCGTTGACGGGGCCTCATAAATGTAGCAAACACTACATTGACGTGGCCCCCTTGATAAGGAACATCATGTTGATGGGGTTGCTTTGATAGGGATCCATCTATGTGACACTTTGACACTTAATCATACTCCCACAACTAAATGAAAACTCATCCTTGACTTCCTTTACAAAATTGGGAAAGTATGGGATTATTGACTGACACTTGACATAACAAACTGACATAACAAAATTGAGTGTCACATTACAAAATTTTATTCTAGTGGATGCATAAAAAATGAAAAAATGAAAAAAATACTAAAAAAACATTGAAGATTACAAAATTTATAGTGGTCTTCAAAACTCCACTGAAGATTATTCTTCTTGTTGCCACTAGCAGTGGCAAACTTCCAACCTTGATTGTTATGTTGATGCTTCTTTGGTTATGTAGAACATTCTTTAAGGATGGACTAAAATTTCTTGTCATCATCCCATGGATCTAGGTAACATATGATGCTTAAACTGCTATCTTGTATGTGCTACGATTTGTCCATGGGCATATCCTTTGTTGTCCCCATCTTAGCTTTGTTTTCATGCCTAGCAAAAGACCTTCTTCCTTAAGCATTTCTTTTAGCATCACCTATAGTCACCAAACTATCAACAACAGTTTTGGTAAATTTTCATTAATAATTAATCATTTTTTGATCGCTTCATTTACATTTAAGCACAAGATGATGACAACATACTATGCCTAAGGCTATAAAGTAACTAAAATCATCAAGTTGTTCACATTATTTTGATCAATTACTTTTAGTTCTCATAATGTTCAAAAATAGGATGTTAGAAAATTTTTAAAAATTTCAAAAAAATTCAAAATGAACATCCCTAGCCCCCATGACTAATGAACATAACTCCAAAAGTGCATAAGTTTTTAAACAATTAAAACCAAAGGTTTTATTCAGAAGATTGCCAAGAAATATTAATGGATATGGAAATAGAAAAGTAGGAAAAATTAATAAAATAAATGAGAATTAGTCCCAAAATTAAGCATAAATTTAGAGAAACCATCACTTATGTTCTAGAGGATGTGAAGGTTAGTGCAAATCCATGATCAATAAAAGTTATGCAAGTGGGTCCTCCCCAAAGCAAGCTCTTGTCATAATGCCCTTACATAACCACTTCAATAGATGTCCATGGGCACTCAACAAGTTAAATGTAGACCATGCCTTTGTTTCAAACAGCACACAACTACCGTGGTTGGTATGTTGCACTATACTACGTAAAACTAGAAGGCTCATAATCGCTGAGGTGAATAATGGGATGAGAAGGGATTGCAAAGATCAGGATGTAAGGTACTTGGGAAAAATGTGATTAAAATGATCAGCATACCTATCTGTCTAAGTACATATCATGAATAGTGACCTCACATTGATGTGTTCCATCCTACCAACCACCATGAGTCCACAACCACCTCAAAGAAAAATCATCACTCCAAAGAAAGAAGAATGAAGGAAGGGCCTTAGTTATAGGGGTGTCTCCATGCATGGGTAACATGTCTTTCTAGCCCCATAACCCGTGCTTATAGCCCATTATTATGTCTAAGGGGTGTGCTTTGAATTCCCATTATTGTTTCTTTTGTTTTTTTTTTTAATTTTTTTTATTTTTTGTTTTGTCTTTTTTTCCTTTTTTTGGATTTAATTTTTTTTAAAATGGGAATCACACTATCCAAAGACAGAGCTTCCTTTTTATTGGTTGATAGAGGAGTGATGATACGTTAAACCACACAAAGGAAGTCAAGAAGAGAACCCAACAAGTCCCCTTAGGTCACATCCTTTGTCATTCCCACTTGGTCATTCATTGATGAATTTTAGTTTCATAAAAGAAGAACCAAATTGTTTCCATCATAAAGACCTTTTATTCAGAGAACTAGAGGGATGGATGAGGTGGTCTCACTACTTTACACAATTACTTACCCAATCATCCTGATAGCATAGCACAAAAACCCAACACATAGCATTTACTTTTACATCATGACTTGGTAGTATTATTAACAAAAACATGAAATACATTCATAAAACATAAAGAAAATGACTCAAGAAAAGAGAAAAATATTAAGAAATGAAAAACATATGAAGAATCAGAAAATTTTGAAAAAAATAGGAAAATGATAAAAAATTGTAAAACAAAAAGAGGGAAAAACACTTATTAGTTCTTGAACCAGGATGGAGCATCTCCCTCATGACTAATATTATGGCCACACATTTGGGAGGTAGACTGCACAATCCCCTTGTTATACACCACCAATTTCCCATCTATCATAGTTACTGATTTAATTAATTGTGTGGTAGCACATCTAACATTGGTGATAATCTCATTTAAATCATTCGAAGATGTATATTCATCTAGACTTGAAGGTATTTCCATTCTAGAGGGTCCATATTTGTTTGCTGTTTCTTCTTGATTTTTTGTTTTAATTCCCAAGTCTCCATGTTTAATATTCTTTTCCGATGTATAATCAGAATGTAAGATATATGTGTCTAAGTCCTCTGTTTGGTCCATTTTCTTAAGTCTAGAACTAATAAGAGGATCAATTACTTCCATGCATCTTTAAAATAGTTTTATATTCTCATTTTCAAGCCACGAGGTATCTTCTAGTTTAGTGGAAACTATGTAAACTAGTTTTTTCTCACACACTTGCTCTCGAACTTTATGGTGGGTCAATATAGGGGTTTCATTAATATTTTGAACTTCTAGCCCACAAATGCACCCTTTATCATGATTAGTTATGCATGGATTCTTCTATATCTCCATAATGCTTAATTCATCACCTTTGTTAAGTGTTGGAGGAATGATGGATGTTGGCCTTTACATAGGATTGGAGGACATTGGTTGTGAGAGGAAGGGTGTTGCACTTGATTGGCGTTGTCCTATTTTGGATGAGTTAGTAGGTCCCCAAGTGTTGTTCTTACAATGTGAACTATCCTAAAGAAAGGATGTTTCCAATATTGTGGTGAAGATCTACTGGCATTATCATTTCTATATATGTTCGTAGCACAAGCGGCATTCTTTCATTGATGTTATGGTGCTAAACCTTCCTGTGTTATTGGAGGTGACATATGGTGGAGGTGAGTATGAGAATATTGAGGATATGATGGAGGGTGAGAGGTGTGAGCTGTGAGGTGGTGATCTCATAAAAAATGTTGCGAGTTGATGATATTTAGGAGAATAGTAGTAGTGATTTGAGGTAGAGGAATTGAAACTAGGTGGTGATCTCATAAAAAATGTTGCGAGTTGATGATATTTAGGAGAATAGTAGTAGTGATTTGAGGTAGAGGAATTGAAACTAGTCAGTGAAACAAGTTGTTAAACATAATATCCATATAGGTTCAGCTAGTAGTAAGGGTAGTACTAGTTTGATGATGGCTTCTCCCATGCTTGTGGATTTTGCCACTGTAGTTGATAGTAGTTTTCAAGCTAATAAGTCCCACTAGGATAGTACGGTTGGTTGTAGGACTATCTATAATTACCTTACGAGAAAGGTAATTTCCTAGGCATTTACTTTTGTATGAACTTTTGATTCAATGCAAAATCCCAATACTCATGTAGATGTAACATGATTGGGCAATAGCCCTTTGGATGGTCATATATGCAGATGTCACATCCATCATCTTCTTTGGTGGTTGAGTCTATAACCTCTTTTTCTATAGCCATTTTCCCTTTTTTCCAATCACTGTTCTTACTTATCTCTTAGTTCTTTTTCCTCCTTTTTTTGTGATTACTTTATTTGTTTTGCATTACTCTCTCCTTTATGATTACTACGCAAGTTGTAACTTTCTCATTTATCCATTTCGACATCTTATCTAGCTTTGCTTCAAGCTCATCAATATACTTTTGTCTTTGCAAGTTTTGTTGTGAAATCACAGCATTGAGAGCTACCTCTGTTTCCTTATCATAGATATGGACCCTTTTATTTTGAAGAGTTGGATCCTAGTAATTTTCCTCTACATTCTCTTGTTTACATAGCTCTCCTTCTTCTTTTACCACTTGCCCAATTTCACTTTGTATTTGATGGGCTTTCACTTCATATAACTAACCTTGGTCATAAATCCCAAGGATCTTCCTCATTTCATTATGAAGCTCATCTATGATGTGGAAAAGTTTCTCTTTTTAATATAAATCATGGCCAAGACATCTATGTATTAGTGAATAGTATCTATCCAAGGCCACATCCAAAGATTCATGATTTTCTTACTTCCACCCTTGGATTTGTTTTCTTAGGTTGGACACTCTCACATAGGTTTGGTATTTTTCATTGAAAAGTTCTAGTAGTGTGGACCACTAGTGGATGGAACTTGGTTCCAATGATCTTTACCAACTTTCAGCTTCGTCCATTAGTATCCTAGGGAAGAGCTTAAGTGTTTTCCACTTATTCTTGATATTTTGCAAGGCACGAGCATCATGGAAGAATTGTAAGTGATGTTTTCGAGTAGAATTATAGCCTACCCTAAATTTAGAAATGTTTCTCATATAAGCCCATTTGATGTAGTTGTTCCTTTGATGCCTTTGGGGTATTTGAATTACCTTCCTAATCTATGTCAATCCCCTAGTAGCCAACAAGGGTTCATCTATACTAGACATTTTATGATCATAATCTACATTTCTATTTGTCTAATTGTAATGATCTTGTCTCTGCTCATTTTGATGTCTTTGATTTTGCCCTTGGGTTGAACTTCTATCTTTATCTTGACCTCATAGTGGAGCTCTATCTCTATACCTACATTCATCTTTGTTAGAACTAGACATTGAAGAGGAAGAGGAAGATGAGAAAATGGGAGAATCATCATGGCTTCTATAGTTATCCCCATGGTCCCTTAATTTATCTTTTCTAGGTTTTGAGGAGGTCCTTGGCCTTAAGGCCCTCCTTGTTCTAGGACTTACTCCATCTCCTCTAGGATTTTTTGCACCAATTGAATGTAGTCTTTGAGTGTAGTAAGGATCTAAATGAGCATAAGAAACCCCTACTTGACGTTATTCACTAAAATTTTCTTTAATATAGATCCTATCATTTCTCCTATGAGTGCTTTCATCATGTGATGCAATCTTGGTCCTATGTGAAGAAGACATGATTTTACCTAATAACGTGTGTGACTTAAAATATTAATATTTTCTAAAAGATAGATCATTAATGCATTTACAATGATCATGTATGATATAACTAATCTAGATAACTAGCACCATCCTTGGCCATGACACCAATGATGAGTGACGAGGTACCCCTTATGCCCAACCATATGAATCACAAGCATTCATGCCTAATCTAGTCAAATTCCATGGATGGGACTAGTTGTGGCATCTAGATCATTATGTCTTGATTGTAGTTCACAATCTTTCCACTTGGACTAGTGGTAGCTTTGTCACATATGGTTTAGTCTAGAGTGAGGTATATGATTCTTGATGTTGTTTTAGACTTATGCTACTTCTAATCATAATAAAGAAATCAATTATTTAAACAAATTAACAACATAAATTAAGTCTAAACTAGCCTACAGACGATAAGTGTCATTTCCTAGCTTGCTATACACATCCTAAATCCACATATCCACTACTATAATTACCAAGCACTATGCTACTAGGCAAACCAAGTAATAACACTATTGGAATTACCAAGTGAATATGTGTTTACACTTGAAGCTAGTCGTGCTCATTCCACCAATTCATTAACATGCATAGAAACGTAAATATTAACTAAGTACATGGAATATAAATTGCATTAAAAATAAATTTAATCTAATTCAAAGTGTGGCAATGAATAAGAATCAATTTTGATCTTATTGCCATCCATGGAATATGTCTAGGTACATTGCCACTCGAATAAGACACCATACAACTAATTTAGATCCACATTGCAAGCACTCACTGACTATTCTCTAAGACTATGAAATAAAATTGCAAGAGTTTAGCTACTCTATTGATAAAAGAATGCTACTACACAATGAGAGCATGCATATTTATAAACTTTATTATGGATCTGCATCGATAGGTCCTCATAAATGTAGCAAATGCTATGTCGACGTGGCCTTGTTAATGGGGAACACCACATCGATGGGGCCGCGTCAATGGGAATCCATCAACATGACACTTTGAAACTTCATCAAGTAGTTTTTTTGACCTTCTAAAATGTCTTATAAGCTATATTTTCTATCATTTTCTCAATTTTCTATTGTCTAAAAGCTAGGGGTTGATTTACAAAATTTTCTTGATTTTTTGTACTAGAGCTAATGATGATTTTATCATATGTTAAAACCTTCATGTTTTAACAAATTATTAAGGATCCCTTGGTGTCCATAGTAGAGAGTTGAACAAAGAAAAATACAGCTCAAAACTATAGTTCCAAGAGTTAAAAACTTAGTGGAAATGAAACAATGTTAAAATGAGGTAAAGAAAGGTCAAAACATTGTCTAACATTCTATCCATGATAATAAGTATTAGGAATGTCATAGAACTCTAAAAATATAAATAAAATAATCAGAGATGAATATTGGACATTTCATCAAATAGTTTTTGAATAAATAGAGATTAGCCAAAACTAACATGCATGAATAAAAAATGTCTAAATCTACAAATCAGAGCATTATTCCAAATTCATCCTACATGAATTAATAGTGCTAAAGCTAGAAATATTCTTATGGATATGATCTTACAAAGATGATCCAAACCCTAGGCAAAACTGTAGGTCAAAAATAAGATGTAGGAAAAAATTGAAACAAGATCTAAATTTGAGATCTTACCAAGATCCTAGATGACAATGCAATTCTAGATATTAGTCTTCTCAAAATTAGCAAGATCTCTCTATGGTTTTATCTCCCAGATGTCAATAAGGTCATTTGATGATCTATCATGGAATGGTTGCTAAGTATTTATCCTTGTAAGAGTATGGCATGCTTGAGAAAAAAAATAATCTATTGAAAAACTAACAATAAAAGAAAAAAGTAATTTTTGAAAATAACTAAAAGTAATATACTAGCATGGACTAGTATGAAGTAGTCACAGCATAGTATATGTGTAAACTAATAACAAATTCTAAGGTTAAAACATAATTATCTAAGGAAACAACACAAGACCTTTTAAAATATAAGATGAAAATAAATTTAAAAATTAACCAAAAAAATATTAATATGGATTTATAAAAATATAAAGTACCTTAACAAATCATATCACAAACTAATATAGTTTCCCATATGGTAATAATCCAGCTAGTGCCTTATACATGCTAACCCAAAATTCCATTAAATGAGATTAGTGTACATGTCCTAAATTAAAAGAGAAAACTAAAACACTTAAAGAAAATACAAAAAAAAAATTATATATTAAAAATATAGTAAAAGAAAAAGACAATGATAAAATCCAATAATAAGGTACATAGCTTAGACCATGCAAGCATAGTCAATAAAGAAAGGTTAATAAAGGATAAAAAATAGGCTAGCAAACAAGACATCAAGGGTTCCAATCACAACAGACCAAAGTATAAGTTATATCTAAGATAAGGGTATTTCAATAAGGATGGAATCTACAGGGGGAAGGGTGTTGGAACTTGAACTAATTGAAACATATGTATACCCCAAGAGTTATAAAATTTTATAAGTCAATGCTACTATGTAAAATCAAACCTATGACCCAAGGTTACTATGCCAACACCTATCCACTAGGCTAGCATCTCATTGTTAGTCTAGATTATGTATAAACTATAGATATTTCAACTAACTTATAATCAATAATATGTATCATCTCCTACAGATAGATGATTTGTTTGATTAATTGAAGAAGGCTAAGATTGTAATCAAAATTATTTTTACATCAATGTGTCATTAAGTTCATATTAAAGAGGAAGATATTTCTAAAATAGCTTTCAATATGAGTTATCGACACTCTAACTTCTTAGTTATGCTCTTTTCACTAACTAATATTTTAGTGGCACTTATGCATCATCTTAATAGCATTCTAAGTTTTATATTGTATCAATTTATGATTGTATACATCAAGGACATCTTATTGTATATTTTAAAGATGAGATAAAATATGAGAAACATCTATAGATAGTAGTTTAAAAAATAAGAGAAGATAAGTTATATATTTAAATTTCTAAATATTCCTTATAGAATAAAGATATCTAATTACTGAACCATATGAATTCTGATGATAACATAAATATGGATCCTTCTAAGATAAAACTTATTGAAGAATGTTCTATTCTTAAGTGAGTTAGTGAAGTGAAAAACATTTTAATTTTAGCTAAATACTATTGGAGATTTGTAGAAAAATTCTCTAGGATTATGATTCCTCTTACAAATTTGTTTAGAAAATACTATTCTTTTCCTTTAATGAGAGTTTCTAACTAGTTACCACTTCTAATGAAGGATATGCCTAACCATGGTGATAGTGTCAAACTTCCTCTAAGGGATAGATGTTTAAGGAAGATAATCCTTAGAAACCCTAAGAGCATGACCCAAATACATAATTTCTACATTAATAAAGCTTTCCTTTTCGATTTCCTCTACGTTTTTCCTATTTTATTGTTTACATATAATGTTGAATGTTAAGTATATTTGATTTTTTCCATGACATCTAGGAATTGGATTTCATAAATTTTATCATTATAAACCATGACCTAATACCAATTGGAATTAAGGATCAACTACAATAATCATGATGCATGGCTTATGATTTGAAAATAACTAGTAACCATAATCCTCGTAGAATCATGATCCATCACAAAATGCACATCATCTTCAAGATGAATCATGCAATCTATAAGATACCTTTCCAATAAGTTCCATAAATATTTATGATATGATTCAAGAAACTTTGGCTATATACCACTAATTTACATCAACTGCAAGAGACTTTGGTAAGATAAGTAGTAACTTAAGTCTATGTAACTCTTACCTATCTTGTAGTAATTATATAATTTTTATTAATTAAGTATTATAGTAGAGAAAATACCATGACCAAGTTTTATAGTTACCCATTTTATGTGGCTACTAGTTTTTCCCTCCAATAGTTAAATGGCACTAAGAGGGAAAGGATAGGTTAGTATAGCTTATTTAGCTCATGAGCGAATCATCAAGTAAACAAGAATATTTTAAGAGCCTAAATAATTTGCTTAATTTTAAAGTAGAAACATCATCAAAAGAAGAAGAAATTAAGCCCATGACTATGAATTTAGCTAATGGAGTAAATGCTAGGTGAACTAGGATATCACCATTGACAAGGAGATCATCTTTCAAGAAGAAGGCTAGATCAAAAGTAGAATCATTTAGGAGGATATAAAATTTACATATAATGATTAATCATCCTTGTAGAAATCCATTTTAACTTCCAATAGTTTTACAATTCAATGCATATCATGATATTTTAAAGAATACTGATAAATATTTACTAAAAACTTATGTGCCTTGAAAAGCCTTTCTAGAAGAGGAATATTTGCAATTTTTTGATTTAATACTAGTTTATTAAAATATTCAACATCAAGAAAAAGCTTGTAAATTATTTGTAAAAAACATTAGAAATATGGATCAAATTTGGTATTTAGATTTATAAACTAATAATATTACTATATGGGATGATATGAAAGCCTTATTCATACCTCAATTAGATAACCAAATTTAGCAACATTAGCTCTATAGTAGTCTAGATTAGATGAAATAGGATTCAAAAGAGTCAATAAGAGAATTCAATATTAAATTCTAAAGGATATGTGGCTTGTTTCAAAACCAATGCTAACCTAGTAATGAGGAATTAGGAGATACCTATTTAATTACTATAGATTCTTGAATCTCAATCTAACAAAGAAGAATATCAAATGTCAATACTTTAGTTGATCTATATAGTCAAGCCATAGAAATAGAAAGATGATTAAATTTAACCCTAAAAAATGCACATCGTATGACTAAGGAATTACAAAAAGATTTAATATTCATACAAAATCTTAGTTAGATTAAAAATTTACCCTAAGTAAGTACTTTAGGTGAATAATAGTTTAAGGAATAGAATAAATTTAAGCTATTAAAATAAATATCCAATAATATTATTAAGCTAGAGAAGGCTATGTCAAGAGTAAAATTCAAAGAAGATAAAAAACATAGTCAAAAAAGAAATTCCAACATTAAAGATGAAATAGATGAAGTTTGTTCTAGGGATACCTCTTCCAATCCCTTTGTTCTATTCTATATGTATGTTTTATAGGTTTCAATCTTGAAGAAGACATCTTGGTAGGTGCGGAGACATCTTGGATTATACTTAGAGGTGATAGGAGGCATCCTAAATTTAGAGAAGACATCTTTTTTAAGTGTGAGACTTCTCAAAGGAGACATCTTGGACAAGACTTTTGGGACCAAAAGGAGATGTCTTGGCCCTGAAAGAGATGTCTCACAAAAGTAATAGACATCTTTCTTGAGAGATGGGTTAACATAGAGACATTTTTTCAAGGTTAGAGATAACTTGTATGGATGGGAAAAGTTCCAAAAACACTCTTCACAATTCAAGAAACAACTAGGGAGAAGGTAATAAGACTTAGAAACATCTACAGAACCTCAAGATGAGTTGAGACAAGGATTCTAGGTTTCTTATTGTCCAGTTGTCCATAAATAGTGATGTAATTCATCATTGTTGGTAATGATAGAGAACAACTTCATCCTAACCATGATCAAGAAAGAGAGTTCATGAGTGAAGAGAGCTTGTGTAAGAGAAGAGCTTGTACAAGGAAATTGAGTAAGAGGCAAGGAAGAGCACTTGAGAGAGGTTGAGAGAATCTTTTATAAGTATCTTATATTGAGCTTTAGCTCCATTATAAGAAATTGAGAATTGACAAATGACATGTGTGACCTCTAAGATCCTTGGGAGAGTTTTGAGTTAAGCTTGGATGCTCATATTTATTGTATTTTCTCTATATTTTAAGAGTTTTCTTACTATAAGAAAAATTTTCTCCATTTCATGTGTTATTTTTATTTTCTAAGATAGATCTACTTGAATGTTTGTGGAATGAATCCTTTTGGGGTCTAGTGAGGTACCACCCCTACACCAAAAGTTAAAGAAGAAGGAATCTTGGTAGATTCAATCTAACTAGAGCTTAATTCTAATCCTAATGAGTCACTTCATATTATATCTTATTATTTAGAGAGATCTTTAGAGGATCAATTTATTGATGAATTGGAATCGAGATATTCATAAAATGATGAATTCAATAATAATAAAGAACCTAGATGTGAATTAAGTAGCATAAAAGAGAAAATGATAACATCTAGACCTCCTAATGTGATATCATAGCTTGTTGTAAAAATGAAAGCTTTTGAATCTAAAGAAAAAGAAAAAAGAAAAATAGTTAACCAAGTGATCAAAGCCAGTAGGATCCTATCCAAAAATATTTAGAAAGTTCAACTCCTATGGAGAAGGTAGGTACAATATAGTTAAATAATTAAAGAGAGTCAAAGCTAACATAAGATTATATCAACTATTGCAAACAAAAGGTTTCTTAAAGAGAATTCTTGAAGAAATTAAAAAAAATGAAATAATGTTAATGATGTAGCACTAAGTTATTTCTATAATAATAAAAAATCAATCAACAGGACATTTGGTGTAGCTACCAAAGATGCACCACCTTTCCTATTAATGTCTAAACTCAATGAAAAGTATTTACACAATTGCCTAGTTCACTTAGATGCCAAATCAACATTAATGCCTTATTTAATTGATAAATATATAGGATTAAAACACAAATATTAAAATAGAAAGATTGTTCAAGTGGATAAAAGTAGAGTTAAAATAGTGGATCAATTAGTTGATGTTATCCTTGATGTAGATTTACACCAAAGAATTAAGAGTAGGATAATGATTCAAGTAGTAGAAATTCACGATACATATAGTCTATAGTTATGTAGAAGTTGTAGTAAAAATTTTGTGGGTTATATAGCTATTGATTATTCTCACATGTGGTTACCATAAAAAGGAGAACCAAATCAAATCTATATATATTGTGATTCATTAATGGTAACGAAAGAAACAACTAATTGCAAAAAAAAACAAAAAACAAAATAAATCATTGAATGAAAAGAAACTGAATTAGAAGTTAGTTTTGTATATGTAGTAAATGTTATGAATTGAGATGACTTGCAAAATTAATATTGAAAAATGTATTTTCATGGATTATATAACTTAAATGGATCAAGGATTAGCAATGTTTTGATTAATTATTAAGATGATAAGGTATTAAAGGCTACTCAACTATAATTAGATTATACAAATAACATGGTTGAATATAGGGTTGTGTGAAGGGGCATTAGAATGACTATTGATAAAGGAGTTGATAAATTAGAATTTAAGGAAGGTTCAAGCCTCATCAATGATCATTTTTGAGGAAAATTTATTACTAAGGGTTCATTCTTAAGATCGTATAAGCAACTTGTGTTAAAAATATCTAAGAATTTCACTAAATACAAGATTGAGAATATTCCAAAATAAGAAAATGAAATAGCTAATATACTTATAGTAGTAGCCTATAATTTAAATACATACAAGATAGTTAACTATAAATAAATAATGATTAAATTCTAATTAGAATCTTTGGTCCTTGATAATGTAAATTGCCTTCAAACTTTTGAAGATGATCACTTGATAATTCAAATTTTAAAAAATTATAGAGAATTCAAAAATAATATATTTATGGATGAAAAGATATGACATAGAATATATGAAATACCAAAAAGGGTATTTGAATTCAAATAAGAATTTAAAGAAAAGCTAATTAAAGGAACTAATATTCAAGATCCTAAAGATCAAGCATACAAAGTAGTAAATGTTCGATTTGAAAATCCTCTCAAAACTATAAATATCATGATAAGATAAAAGTCTCAAATCAAATACTAGATGATCAAAATGTTAAAAGAGAATTTGAAGAATTTCTCATGGTCCTATAATTATTTAAGAATTTTTGATCCTAGTGTTATGAATCATATGATTTAGTTGATTAAAATATGTAAGATTTTCAAATAAAAATTAAGAAAATTTAATTTAGTTATTGACCTAGGCATAGATGTGAAGATAAAGAAGTTATTAAATGCTAGAATAATTTACCCACTTTATTACTTAGGATGAATAGCAAATCTAACAGCTCTTAAAAGGAATGGAGATGTTAGAATTTGTGTTGATTTCAAAAATTTAAATAAAGCCTCAATTAAAGATAGGTACCACTTATAAGGATTGATGAAATGCTTATAAATTACAAGGATACCAATTATATTCATTTCTAGATAGTTTCTTATGATACAACTAGATTATATTGTATAAAAATAATAGGTATAAGATTACATTTGCAAAAAAATAAGAAACTTTTGCATATAGAAGAATGTTATTGAGCCTATCTAATGTTGGAGTAATATTCTAATAGTTCATGGATATGTCATTTAAAGACCTAATTTAAAGATCAATGGTTGTATATTTGGATGATATTATAGCATACTCAAAACATGAGAAAGATTACATTCTACATCTATAGTAGATATTGGACAAGTGTTAAGAACATGATATTTATTTGAATCCTATCAAATGTGTTTTTGGGGTGAAATCAAGGAATATCCATAGATCAATCAATAACATAAGTAATTTATAATATTAAGCATCCTACAAATAAAAAAAATTATGTTTATTCTTTGGAAAGTTTAATTTTATAAAAAGATTTGTGCTAGGATTCATGAAAGGAACAAAGCCATAATTACTAATGTTAAAGAAAGATATCAATGTTAGGAAAGCTAATGAATCTATGGAAGCTCTACAACTAATTTAAAAGGCCATTATGGAAGCCCCATATTTGGTAATACACAAGTTGAAAGAAAATTTCTGGTTATGTAAATTTGCATCTATAGATTCTATAGTAACAATATTACCACAAAAGAAAGATAAGGAAGAAGATCAAATTAAATTTTCTTGATATCACTAAAAGAAGCCAAAGAGAATTATTTTTAGTTAAAGAAATAGGTTTTTGCTATGATTAAAACTCTAATTCATTTCAAGTATTACTTAGAAGCTACGATTATTCATATTATGACTATAGAAGCTATCAAACATAATTTTTATCCAAAAATGAAATTGGAATCAAGAGGGATAACTGCATAACTATGATAAAATAATTTAAATTTACATTTGAACTTGGCAAACACCAATAACATCAACTTTTCTAGGATAATGACAAGAGATCTTGAATATAAAATAATAGTTTTTTCTAAGAAAAAGATTGGTATGATGATATTATTAGGTTCCTTACTAAAAACAAACTTTCTAAACATTTAACAAAAGGTTGAAAGTGAGCTTTTATTTAGAAGATAAATAAATACATCCTAACTAGAGAGATATCATATAGGAAAGATTTAGCAAAATACTATTGGAACATATACAAAATTAAAAAATGATGAAATTTTAAGCTAATTCCATTATCACAAAAGCATATATTAGGACTTGAGTGATAAAATTAAAACTTGTAATGAATGCAAAGTTCATCAATCAAAGCTTCAAAAGGAAAATGCTCCATTAAAACAAGTGGTGGTAGATCCACTAATTCAGCATTTGGTATTGGACTTTATAGGAATTATTACCCCATTCAAAGTAGGACATAGGTGTTGGACTTGGAAAATTTGGTTGTTGGAACAAAAATTGAAATATCCCAAGTGTCACAACAATTTTAGCCTCAAATCCCAAGTGCCTAGAAAAAAATAGGATTCAAGGCACCCTGGATGATCTGGCCAATCACCTAGGAAATTACAGGATGTAAATGGAAACATAAATGAAAATGAAAATGTAAATGAAAATAGAATTGTAGATCTAGAAGGAAAATAGACATAGAAATGAAAACATGAACTTAGATCTACATAACAATGAACTATAAATTTATCGAAATGGAAAATAAAGTAAAAGATTCAAGAGGTACATATTTGTGTGTTCGATGCACAAGAAGTCACCTAGAAGGAGCTTGAAATCTGTTGGAGCTGGCAGGCTATGTTCTACATCAAACTCCATGATCTAGATTCTTCCCAACCCCTGTTTCCAATAACTCCTCATTAGTTTTAAATAGAATCAGCAACTATGGTCACAAATGGTTTTCCACCTTTAGTTTAGTGGTATCATGTTGGGAATCTCTGTGCCCATTGTAGATAACAATTTTGCTCAAATATGTTGTAAGGTCACAAAGGCTATTGGTTTCAAAAATGCTTTAGGTTATGGAACTACTCAAAGTTGGGAACTAGAATAAGGTGTTTCCATTAGGTTTATATAGGCTATGGAAATTATATTTTTGGGATTGTGCATCACTGTCAAGATTACTAACAAATTGATATGTATTTGCAGGTAGTAATGGTTACAATTCTCAATGTCGTGACCATTTATAGTAAGTTTGAAATACATCGTAGCCATCAAAACCCATTTAGATACTATAAATAGTAAATGGACATTTTTGACTATGTTGGCACCATCCCAACTACACTGACCTTGGTGGACTATGTTGAAGTTGCTAGAAACCACTAGAAGTGCTAGAAAATGTGGAAAATTCTAGAAACTATTATCTATGCTAGCCATGCTACAACTACTAAAGCCTTAGGATGACTACACTAGCCATAGTTGGGAAAATGGAAAATGAAAAATCCCAATAATTCCAATGCTACATTTACACTGGGTTTTCTTGGTGACTATGCTAGGTTCTAAATGAGAATGAAAACCCAACACCATCTACGTTGGGGGTAGATGATTCAAGAGTAGTTAAGGCTATACCCCTACAAAAACCCATGAAAATGCCAAATTTGGCCATTCCAAAGACATTTTCAGCCTTCCCAAGCCCAAATATAGAAATCGGGTACCTTTTTACACTTGGAAAGTGAGGCAATAGCAACGTCGAAGGAATTTTTCAATTTCAAAATGCTAGAGTATGCAAGATTACAGCTCATGGGCTAAAAATCTTACATTTACAATAAATCCTTGCCTCAAGTTGAAAAATGAAAGTTATAATTTAGCAACATGAATTTTCTTGGTCGTGTTTCATTATCTCATCTTTGTTGACATTTGGAGGATTAACCTAAGAGACATTGATAAGGAAATACAAAACATCACTACAGTTCCATCATCAACGTTCCCTTTCTATGATTGATTTAGTAGTGTTGAACCATGTCAAATAATTCTTGTGATGATGGAATAAGGTTATGGTATGGGCTCTCACTGGTTAGAGGGAAATGGTCACAAATTTAGTAGTGAGTTCCAAATGTTGGCATCATGGCTATGATATGGCACTAAAATTTTGATCAATTAATAGGTCTTTACACTTCATGTTTTGAAGTGTTGGTTACTTGGAAATGTGTTTGAGGAACCAACATTTCACTACAAGGTTTCTTTGACCATTAGGCTCCTCCCTTTGCATGTTTAGAGCCATTAGTCTATCCTTTTTGGGTTCCATTGGTCATTTGGCTTCTTGGCAATTTGCTTTCCCATTCTTTTTATTTTGAGGATGAAACCTTCAATGGGTTTCATTACCAAGGCTAATTTTAATTTAGTTTTCTGGTTGAATGAGATGTGTTAAATTCAATAAACTTGATGGTGGAGCATAACAAAGGGATGTCATATGATCATAATGCATGAGTGTCAAACATTGGTCATTATTGTTATTCAAGGTAAGGAAGGTCATAATCAGCCTATGGGTTTATGGCTCAAGGAGAGGTAAGTGAAGTAAAACAAGCACTCTTGGTATAGCAAGACAAACTCATTGAATTTTATGCATTGAGGTCACGTGGTGACTTACTACCATAATCAATTGCACCTTTGTGAGTACTCCAAGCTTCATCCTATAAGCACAACTTCAAGACAAAGAGAAAACCAAGCAAAGAAGTCATGTTGTTATAATAAAATGCATAAATCCATGTAGAATGATTAGTAAATCAAGCTACCATAGGCCTCATATGTTACAAAGCTTAATAGCTCATTTATTATGCATGCTCACTTGTTATTAGCTATCAAGGTTGTTAATGTCAGTTGTTAGCCTGACAAGCTACATGTAGTAAGGATTTAGATAAGAATGATTGACTCCCTTCCTAGTTGGCTAAGAATTTGTCTACATGCTCATAGATAGCTTTTTTGATCTTGCACTGGTTTAGGTTATAGTGATGCTATCATTTTTACCTCTCCTAGTACCACTCGACATGAGCAAGCATTCATACCTATTGCTCCTCCACTGAATCTAGGTCCATGGTATGTAGCTCCTTGTTATGTTCATCATTGATGAAGTCTAACAAGGCTACTTGGAGTGATTGAACCTACAATTTAAAAGGTAAAATAACTTCAAAATCATAAACTAGGCTATATGAGATTACACTAGTTATAGTTTGATAGGACCAAAGTGCATGGACAAGCCACTCATGCCACTTGCATTTGCTATTGTTCAACATCTTCTTGAGCATGTTTATGATGATCTTATTACTTGCTTTAAATTTCCCATTAGCTTATGGGTAGTACGGTGATAAAAAGAAATGTTTAATTCCTAGGTTATGACAAAAGTTTTTCATTTCTTGGCTACTAAATTATGGTTCAATGTTTATGACTATGGGCATAGGTATATCGAAATGGGCCACTATGTTATCTAGTATGAATTTACAGACATGTTGAGATGTTATTTTCCTTAGGGAAATAGTTTCATTCCACTTTGTAAAGTATTTGATTGTAGTTATGATAAAGATATGCCCTGTAGAAGACCTAGGCATTATAGGTCTAATGATATCCAACCCCCACCATTAAAATAGCCCAAGTTATCTAAGTGGTGTGTAACTCTGTCGATGATACATGTATAAGGTTGCTATGCCATTGTAAAGTATCATAAGTTTTGATCTTTTGTAGGCAATCACTTTCCATATAGGACTAGTAATAGCCTACCCATCTAATCTTAGTAGTCTTGGCTATAGGTCCTATATGTTCCCCACATACACCCTAAAGAACTTGCTCTAGAACTGTACGAGCTTCAATTTTATCCAAGCACACTAAAAATATATCATCATAGGACTATTGACATAATGTGTTATCAACTACTATGACATACTATTTT
>MNCI01013052.1:2937-16157 GCA_015680685.1 Gnetum montanum
CCATTTCTGATGGCCCACCGATTGTAATCTCTTGTAACATATTTTGCATTTTTCAGTTATAACATCCCGAATACTTTCTCGAAAAAAAAAAACACAAACCACCCATGAACTTTCATCTTTCACTTCATGTAGCTGCCATGAACAATGAAAATTTGAATACTGATTATTTGTAAACGATTCCAACAATTATAACACATCAATTACTTAGAAAATCTCCAAAGCAATCATTACACTGTTCCAAGGATTTGCAAACAGACAACAACATTCTAATGAATAGCATTCTCAGTTTTTCACTTTGTAGTCAGAGTCAACTGTTATTCTAAAAATTTCAGAGATTAATAAATGAAACACCACCTTCGCTTCAACTGTCAACTTTGCCACGCATTTAAAATTTTCAGATAAAAGATAGTCCAAATTAAAAAAATAAACTTGTATCATATGAACTGATCTCAAAGTAATTACGATGAGAACCTCATCTTTTGCATTTGGATCAGCTTCCGCACCCAATAAGCATGTAATCATTTTTTCGTTTCCCAAATCTGCGGCAATGTGCAAAGGAGTGCCTCCCCCAGCATGTATATTAACATTAGCACCCACCTGCAAAAGCAAGTGTTCCGGGCTTCAGCTTAGCTGCTAAAGATCAGTTGCATATTATGAAAGACAGTTACATAACAGAAACAAAAAATAGCAAAAATAAAAGCAGTTGAAACAAAGGGAAAGAGCAACTGGAACTCCCATTAAGCTCACCCCACAAAACAAGTACCGAAAATTTTGAGATCATAAATATAATAGTTTGCAAAACAAATAGTGCGTGAAAGTGCACGTAGGTGCATTGGAAAGGGTCTGTGAATTCAGATAATGAAAGACAATCAGAAAATCATAAAATGAGACCAATTCAGAACATAGTTCAAGAAAATTTTATTTAATTTCTTGTACTTATGGAAGTTATCAAGACATATACCAATGGTCGACAACAGCAAGCTGGATTCATTAATCCAGTAAATTAAGTATAATTAGCTATGAAGTTATGAATCATAAAAGGAAGAGTTAGAAAATCATGTAGAAAATATACTATCTTTGCATGCTGCATCACAAGGTATTTTTTATATTAGAGTTACAACTGAAATCAGGTTGGGAAATGAAATCAAAAATTTCCCTAGTTCTTGTATACTTCTACCAACCATGGCCTCAAATTCCATACAAATTACTTCTAACACAAAAATCCTATACAAATTAAATAACAACAATTAATCTCCAATATAGAAAATTGTTGAAACAGTTCATTAATCTATACAATGCAGTAGCTCCGAAAACAAATGATGGATTGCATGCATAAAACATTAAACATAAGATTGTTTTTCAACTTGTTGACTCTCAACAAAACAAAATAAAACATTACCTTCGCAAGTAGTTCGACACAATCAACTGCACCTGCCGCAACTGCTGACAATAACGGAGTAACATTGTCCTCTGTCTCAGCATTGGGCTGTAATCATGATACATAGCAATTAGCAAAACAAGAAGATGATAACGTAGAAATGGATATCTTTCATATAATTTTAGTATTCCAAGAGATTTCAGCTCAATCAGCAATTCATTCCAAAGCCAAAACGTCATTATGCTTTTCATTAAATAAATGGATATGAAAGCATCTTTATAGCCTGAACAAAGCTACAGGTAAGACCAATGTATTGCCAAAAGAACGTAATATGTGGTAACATAAACGCATAGGAATGTTCCTAAAAGGAAACACTGCAAAGAGGATATTATAAATCCAAACGTTGTCCTCCGTCTCAGCATTGGGCTGTAATCATGATACATAGCAATTAGCAAAACAAGAAGATGATAAAGTAGAAATGGATGTCTTTCATATAATTTTAGTATTCCAAGAGATTTCAGCTCAATCAGCAATTCATTCCAAAGCCAAAACGTCATTATGCTTTTCATTAAATAAATGGATATGAAAGCATCTTTATAGCCTGAACAAAGCTACAGGTAAGACCAATGTGTTGCCAAAAGAATTGCAGACCATACGTAGGAAAACTTCGAAGCTTATCCTGCTATCGTAATATGTGGTAACATAAAAGCATAGGAATGTTCCTAAAAGGAAACACTGCAAATAGGATATTATAAATCCAAACGTATAAAAATTACGAATGTCATGTTGGTGATACTTTTATATATAATTTTCTCATCTCTTCAAGCATGGTCAGATCATGATTGCAGTAATCCATTATACTGCAACTATGAGCTATAAACTTTGCGGTTATGTTTGTACGTTTAAAATCTCTATAAATACATTTCTTTATCTTCCATAAACTTTCGTTTTTACTACATGTGAAACAAAAAATTTTAAAATATCCTACCGGTGTTTTAACATCAGTATTTTTCAAAACATTTTTAAAATGCATATCATTCCCAATATTTTACGATCATTTTGGATTTATAAATATTAAAATGCTTCTTTATCCAGCATAATAATTTCTAACAATTTCAACATAACTTGTGCACTTACACTCCCATCCCACAAAGCCAATCCAGCCATTGAAGGAATTAAAACAAGTTATTTCCTCAATTAGCATTAAATGTGACGTCATGGATTCATTTTTTTGGAATACATAGCAAGACCAACAATATTAGCCACTAGACTTTTCAACAAGTTGTTAAACAACTGGAAAATATGTCTATAGGTCCATTTAACCTTCAGTTAGCTTGAAAGCAATTGTATGTATAAATTAAGATAAAGTATAATAAAAGTAATTGCCTAAATAATTGTCCTAGTTTGATAGGGGCTCCGGACATTCAGTTTCTCACCTTTCATTATGGTTTCAGATGTGTAGTTGATTTGTTTCTATTTTGCTAATCTATTATTCTCACTTTCCATTATGACTTCGAATGTGCAGTTGATTTTACTTTCATTATGCTACTCTATTGCGGTAATATTATTTCCAATAATTGAATCTATTATTGTTGCTAGGCCCTAACACTAGTATCAAAGCTTGTACAATTGAATGGCAACTTAAATGCAGCCTAACAATGGTGTCAGTGATTGTATAATTTGTTGACCTTTTGGTATGTCAAAACCTTGAAAAATGGAGAATGTGAAAAATGTGCTTGTTGAATCTTGCAAGACTTGGAAAAGATCATAACACGATGACAAAAGTTGATAAGATAGGAACAAGAACTTTGAAGATGTCAAGACAAGAGCTTAGATGGTGTCAATAAGAGATCAAAACAAAGACCCCAACACAAAGTGTAATGAAGATATAATTCACTTCAAACCCTAGCCTTTCAAACAAATGGGTGCTAAAATACCATAAAAGAAACTTGATTTTCCAAGATCAAATCAATTTCTACCAATCATAGGTACTTCAAATCCTAAGTGGTTGTAAAGCTTAATAATTTTTCAAATTCCTTCTAAAGTTAGATGAAGATCAACAATTCACGTGTGAATACCTCCAAACCAAACGCTTTGACATGGATCTGCCTCAACAGACCATAAAAGGACCCATTCCACAACCTTTCCAAGCAAAATTAGAAAACAAAAACACAATAAAATGGAGAAACTCTTTCTTTATCAAAACAAACTCAAAATAGAGAAATACATCAATAATGAGGAGCCAAGTTCAACTCAGACCCCCTAAGGATCTTCAAGGCCACACGTCCCCTCTCAATCCCTCAATTGCTCACACTTGGTGCACAAGCTCAAGACAAGAACACTTACAATATATTCTCTCAACCTCTCTCAAGTGCCTCACCCTTGCCTCTCACTCAATTGGACACAATTGTCCTAGCACAAGCTCTCCTTCACTTGCACTCTTCTCTCTTACCACTCTTCCACTCACTTACTCTCTCTTACACAAACTCGGGCCTTTAATGCCTATTTATACTTTCATGAGTAACCTTTCACCTCCCCTAGCATTCCAAATACAAATTACTGTCCGTTGGACCATAAATGAAGATGTCTTTATGCTTGGAGAGACATCTTTCCAAAGTGCAAAGCATGCAAAGAAGATGTCATGTGGTAACAGTATATGTCCATCTTGAGTTGAGCACATGAACAATAGATGTCTTATCACTAGGGTAGATATCTTTCTCGAGCAAAACACATGAACAATAGATGTCTACTCCTATAGCAAAGACATCTTTTCCATGATGTAGACATCTTTTCTGGCCAAATTGCCAAGAACAAGATGCCTACGTTAAAGATCAAGAACTTCAAATACACCCTGAACAAGCTCTCCCTAATCCTAAAACACCTTGGAATCATTGCAAACAAGGCCAACACAAGAAAACACACACACACAGACACACAGTCCCTTTAAGATTACACATGGGTTGGGTGATGTCTTCATCAACATGAAGCTCATGTGTACTGATAGTGCTGGTATAGTGAGATGTGACTGCAATGGGTGCATTAGATGCAATGGCAATATTAACATGACCCACAATCTATGGATCTGATGAGCAAGGCTTTTGGCAAGCAAAGCAATGCAACAATAAGGGGATGTAATTTTAAGGGTTTTGGCAACATCATCATCATCCTAGCCTTATCCCAATAAAATAAAGTCAACTACAAAAGGATCATCACCCAAAGGCTCAATGCTCCTCTTACCAAGTATGGGTCCTAGAAGGGTCAATGGATGAGTGAAAGCCTAACCTTTTTCAAGTAGTTACACCCAAGCTGAAACTTAGATCTTACAACTTGAGAAACAAGCACCTTACCATCACTCCAAGTGGTAAGATCGAATACTAGAATATGCTATGGTTATGATCATGCTAAGATTTGCCACAGCTCAATCATTAGTAATGATAATATGGCAAGAGTTGTAGGAGTATTGCAACATAATAGTGAAGTTAGTGGCATTGCACATGTATGCAATGTGGCCACAATTGCAAAAATTTTAGGCAACAATAGTAGCACAAATTGTGAAGGAGAAGAAAGTTGTTAAAGGTCATGTTGGATTCTCCTAAAGCTTTGCTAATCTTTTGCAAAGCAAATAGTTCTCATAGGGTTTACTATTGTTTTCACAAGACATTTCATTTATACGTTCATTGTTGTTTCTCAAGATGGGTTGTTCATGCAAGTTTAATTGTTGTTTTTACAAGACGGTTCACTCTTGCAATGTTCATGATTGTGTTTGCAAGATATTCTTGGCAATTCACTACTATTCTTGCAAGATAGGTTGTTCTTGTGGGTTTGTTGTTGTTTCATAGTACGGGTTATTATTGCAGATGCATTGTTATTTCACAAGATGTATTATTCTTGCAAGTTCAATGTTATTTTACAAGACAAATTGTTCTTGTGGGATGGATTGTCCTTGCAGATCCATTGCCAAAATGTATTTCTATGCATGTATATCTTAAATGTCGCACGAAATTGAATAAAGCACATTTTGAGATGGAATTAGAGTTAAGGGAGTGTGTTCCCAAGTTTGTTTCTTACATTGGCATTGCAGGGCTGATTGTCAAAATAGACAAAAATACCAACAATATTTGCCACTAGACTTTGCTAGATGTTTCTAGGGGATTGGAGCATATGTCTAGGCTTAATGAACCTTCGGTTAGCTTGAAAGCAACTACATGTATAATTGATACGAAAACTAATGAAATTAACTGCCTAAGTGTTTGCCCTAGTTTGGTGGTGGCCCAAGACTTGCATTTGGTTTTTTCTCTCTTATTATAATTTCAGATGTATGGTTGATTTTGTTTTTGAGACTAAAACTAACAGTGAAATTTTTTACTTACATCCACTGAAACCTCTTGAATCGATCAGACCAGTTTTAAAAATCCTCTTACAAAATTTTTTAAGAACTTATAACTCAATGCTTCCTAATGGAATCAAACATGTGACCAGGGGTTAGCAAGCTAAGATTCTTACCACTAAGCTTACACCTCATTATTTTTATTGTACTACTAATTTGTTTCCAGTAATCTGTTATTTTTGATGCAGCATAACACTTCTTTCCTCATTTTCAAATTTTGATGGAACAGTATGAATTTTGTTCAATATAACCAATTCTGCACTGTGTTTCTTACTTTAACAAATGTTCCTGGCAGATATTAACCATCCCTCAGCAACTGGAAATGCAATTCTCAGTAACATTAACTGATTTAAACACAAAAATGCATTTTGCAGGGTTCATAAATAATAAAGACTCTCTTACGTTTGCTCCATGATCAAGTAAAACCTTGACTGCTTCAGTTTTGTGATGTCCTGCAGCCCATATTAACGGTGTGCCAGCATCTCTAGCAATATCTACTGGCAAACCTTTTGACAGCAATAATTCTATCAACTCTATGCTACCTGCATGGCAAAGACATGATTTAACCAATAGGCTCCACCTACACAGGTGATCTTCGAAAAAGATATGAAAATTATATTTCTAAAAACATATGTCTAACAGCTACTTCCAAATAAAAATTATTGATAGTTAAGAAGTTAAATTCATACATGTTTAAGCCCATTCATATAGTTTAGGGAACAGTATTCTTAAAGTATGTATTATATTAAGTACTCAGCATCTCTTTAAAAGCATTAATTTTATAAGAAAAAGGGATTATCACCCAAAGGCTCAATGCTCATCCCACCAAGGCGGGGTTCTGAGAGGGTTGGTGGATGAGCAAAAGTGTAACCTCTTTCAAGTAGCTGCACCTAGGCTCAAACCTAGGTCTTACAACTTGAGGAACAAGAACCTTACCATCACTCCAAGTGGTAGTCCCTAAAGGCATTAATTTTATGATTAATGAAATATTCAGATCATTGCAATTTGGTATAAAGAAACATTCTTCCAAAAATACATAATGCTTTACTTATTGGCACAAAACTATTTCATGTGATGGAAAATCCAAGATTAAATTAACCCATGGTTAAGATATTTTCAATCCCCTACAGTAAACTATTAAAAATTTATTAACTAACTAAACTACTAGAAGATTATTGTTAACTAAACTACTAAAAGTTTTCGGACTAAAACGTTAACAAACCAAAAACAAAAACATAACCTGCACAGAATTTTAGTAACATAAAAAAAAGGTATTAAAGGCATTTTAACCTGTAGCTGCTGCATGGTGCAAAGCTGTTGTCCCCCAATCATTAAAAGCTGCCAAAGATTCTTTGCCATAATTCAGAAGGTACTTGGCCGTTTCAACATGTCCCTGTCTAGCAGCATGAATAAGAGGAGTCTCCCCTGCACGAAAAAGATAATAAATATGCATATAACTGCTTAGAATAAGATACTTAACAGTAAAATTTATCAAAGAGATCAATCATAGGTTCCGTCAAAACTATCAAATAGTTCTATGTACATTCATAACTAACTTTTCCCTTTACTAATCTTTAATCAATCTCTAGCTCATTGTTCAGGGACTTCTTTAATTTACAAATCAATCAAGATCATCTAGAAATAACATGCAGAAGGAATATGTTCCAAGATTTTTTTTTTCTTAATTCACCTGTTAAAAGTACAAATCCTGCAAGTTCTCCTCTTACCTTAAAAAATTATCACACTAGTTAAAAATAAACGGCATTGCAGATATTCTTGATTCTCTCTCATTCTTAAATCTTGCTGCACGACTTCCAAGAGCTTTGTTCTGGAAATCGTAAATTCAATTGCTACCTCCTTGGTACATTTTCAGATGTTTCAAACGTATCCTTAATTTTTACGTCTTTGTACCGTAATGGCTGGATATTTTGTCCATGACAGTCATATCGAGCCTTGGTGATGTAAATGGTAACATTGAAACTTTGGTGAACAGGCCTTTAAAAGTAAAAATAAGGAAACCATTTTTTACAATTAACTAAAACTAAATGTCGTATAACAATGCATAACAAAACATATACATACCTTCGTTGTCCGCTAAGTCAGCGGACAATTTTAAGCCCTCCACCAGGTACTTGCACATGTCTGTTTTACCTTCTCGCGCAGCAAAATGAAGCGCGCCTCGTCCATTGGCATCCTTCACGCCAAGTATCGCCTCTGCTACACTCTGTCCTTCGTCAACTCCTTGAGCAGTTTCTGTGCAAATCATCACTCACAGTCTATAAAAATTCCTGTATTTTTAGGTTCTTAAGTACCTTTCCATATCTAGTCTACAAATAAAAAATACTGTATTCTTAGGCTCAAGATTGCCTTACTTCTAATTGATATGGTAAAAAACTATTTTTTTATTATCATGCATAACTTTTAAACATTTCAATGTTATTATAATAAAACATGAGGTCGCTGTGCTATAAACCGAGCGAGAGAGGGATAGAGATATAAATAGTAGTATGCCATGGCATATATCTGCATGTAAAGGTCAAAGAATTGGTTCGAATGCCATAACGCTGCTGCTGCTTTTATTTTTCAGTTGCTCAAAATCAAAACGGCTGCAACTTACTGTTTAGCAGCTCAATGTCCCCGTCTTTGGCTGCCTGGAGCAATGCCCTCACCTTCTCCCTCACTGTAGCGCGCGCGTAGAACCGAGCATGCAGAAGAGAGAACACACAAATACAATAACAAAAATTAAGATAGGAACATGACAAAGACGCATATAAAGATACAGATTGCGGTGAAAACGACGCGACACATTTTTGGTAAAATCTGTGAAGCGAAGCGTCCACGAAATCAAATCAACCTGAAAGAGCTTGAGAGGCGTCGACGGAGCGAGTTTCGGATTCGGAAGCCATTGTCGAGGCCTCAACAGCAACTCATCAAAGACCTTTCAAATTGGACTCGTATATACAAATTGCATTTGTACGCAGCCACCAAATTTTGCCCCGCTAGTGCTCACTCTATCATACGTTGGACGCGAAACCATGTACGCACCTGAACCACTTTGGCTTCTTCAAGCGCCCCTTGCTGGAATCTACATTGTACGAATTCCATTTTCTGGTATTCAAGTAAAATTGCAAGAGGGTGTTAATTTTTTAAAAATACTATTTACCAGTAAAATTAAAATTTTATCACTTAGCATTATTCATTAGAGTCAGATTTATAGAGCTTTCAAATTAATAAGTTTTGCAGAGAGAGGAGCGTTGTTAGATAATCAAGAGTGCATAGTGGGAGCAAACTAGCACAAACAACCTTAGGGTTTAGTAGCACTTATCCAAAAGTTAAGATTTAGAAGCTTTTCATTGTCATTGTTTAATTATTAATAGTAATTCATTAACATTTATTCAGTGTCATCAATGCTATAACATTCCAAATCATTAAGATCTAATCTATAACATTAACTTCTATCTTCTATCTAACTTCAATAGAATTTAATGAAATCTAATAAACCAATCTAATCTATTACATGGAGAATGATATATTTGTTTGTCAATACTATCAGAAGACAATGTCAATTACACTATGGCATCTATGAACACCAATCATAATTCATTACAATAATTCAAAATTAAAACATTAATTCATGTCTTCAACATCTTTAGTCACTTCTCAACATTCATCTCATCAAGGGGCATCTTTCTTTGTGAAATTTACATTTATTTATAACTTCAAAATGGTGCAATTTCCACCAAAAACAATTTATTTTTAATTGTCAAAACAATAACTACAAGGAGCTACAACTTGTAGTAAGTTGTGATTTGAGATTGCAAGCTACTACAGCTTGCAACCAATCACAATTTAAAGTCTCTTCAACTAAACGTACCACTAGAAGAGTTACTACAAGCCATTGTGACTCATAGTACCTTATAATCTATATTAAAATAAAAATCTTTAATTTCTAACACTTAAACACTAGCTTTAGATAGTTGTAGCTCGCAAAAGGTCACAATCTCGAACTACAAGTAGCTATGACACACATTCAATTGCACTAACAATAATTACATGTCTAGATTTTAAATTGATTGTCAGTGACTACAACTCCCAACTAGTAGCAATTCACTATGAGTGACTGTGACTCTTAACTAGTTATAGCAAGGATTATGTATGACCACAACTTGCAGTTTGGTTGCAACTCCCTACCAAAAGACTTGCAACATAGAGAAGACATCAAAGAGACGAGGAAAGAATAAGATCTCCATTTACATGTAAATAAGAAATTACCCTTGTTTGAAATCAATGGAATGTGTCTCAAAAGCTAATTCTCCATAAATCAATATTTGATTTTCCAATTCATGAACAAATTACATTTTTAAGCTTTGATGCAATATCCTAACTTTTTTATTTAGACATTAGAATTTAGTTTTGTTTTCACCCATTATTTAGTTTTATGTACCTAATCAATTACCAAAACTTTTGATTATTTGACTTTAACTCTTGAATTGATTTCTAGAAACATGTCAAATTGAGTATCGCACCTTAAAAATCTTACTTAGGAAATTAATTAAAATTTAACCATTCATGGGGCATGATAATCACCTAACAAATCTTCAAGCCACTTAATCACTTAGAAGCCATGTCAATTTAAAAATAAACTTGAAAAACTTAATAACTTATATATCACTTGAAAATCCAAATTAACATATTTATACCTGCTTGGGCTCCAATACAACATAACATTAGGGTTTATTAGGAATTTCTTATTCAAGGCCAAAATACAAATCTATTGAATGACCATAACATAAAATGAAATGCATTGAAAAATGATCTTAATCCAATGTTAATCCCTTGTCTAGCTCCACCTTGACCACCTTAAAAGCTTCTTGCTAATACTACGTGAAACACATGTAGGAAGGACTAGAACACCATAGCAAAGGACATTTATCTTGAAGCTCCATGCAATAGGACTAGAAAATGAGGCCCATGCTACAAAACACACTGTTAGAACTAACAATAATTATTGATTAACTAAATTCATTAATCAAACACAACTATTAACTTAACCATTCACCAAATCTGTTAAAAATCGGTTAATATGAAATTCTACCATTAATCATGATTACACTACCAATGATATTCCCATGAGGAATTCAAGCAATATACACTAGAGTTTCTACAAGGTTAATGCTAACTTAACTAGCCATCAAATACTATTTGGCGTAATACCTCACCTATTTGAGCCAATCCTTATGTATGATAAATTTCAACTTTTGGACTATGTTATGGCTAGCATTAACCTTATAGCTACACTAATGCCCTTAGTGTAGAATCACCTCTTTTAATCCTATTGTCTTTGCCCTACAAGTGGGTTTTGTAAGTTTTGGGGTCTGAAAAGACATCTTTGAGGTCCAAGAGACATATTGGCTAAGAGCTAAGTCTTCATAGAAGATGTTTGGGAGATGTTGGAGATGTCTATTGCCACGACCGAAATGATGACAGCGGCGATGCAAAGGCTAAAACAACGCGACCACAGAAAACACAGGTAGCCAAGAATAGATGCAAAACAAGAGCAGAGAACAATAGGAAGCGCAAAACAAAGAAGCAAAGGAGACATGATAGGTTACTAGGTCAACGGTATGCTCTTCCGCGCCGCAACATGTGCTTGTGGCGCACGCTCCAGGGTCTTCTTCGTCTCCTCAACCCTTGCAAGCGCCAAATGAGTCTTAGGAGCCATTGTCCTGCTTGCAGATTTACACCTTTGGTTGTAAAAACTCGCTTTACTAGTTGACTAACGCAATTGCTTCACACTCTGAAATCGCCTTGTGCTCCGATGAGGGCTCCGCGCTCTTACGGTGAAAATGGCAAAATTGCTAGGGTTTAACCCCTATTTATGGCCGTAAGGACAAGATGGGGAAACTTGCCTCTCTCTCTCTCCAATTAATGCGGAGCGTGCTATACAGCGTAGCATGCTCGCCATGACATCTTAGCACTATTAGCATTAAAGCCTTAACATGCTTCAAGTCAGCTACTTGCCTTCCCGAAAATAAAGAATACATTTGTTTTTGGTTAAGGGTCCAAAAAGACCTTAAACTAGCAATCCCAGCAATTGCAATACGCATCGGTCCGAAAATACCTTAAACTAGCAATCCTAGCATAGTTGCACCTCTAATGGTCCGAAAAGACCCTAAACTAGCAGTTTCAACCTGTTACATTTGCGGTCCGTAATGATGTTAAACTAACAACATCGCATGTTTACATCAGCGGTTTTCGCATCTTCTTCCACATGGGCAGTGTCACAATTTCTAGCGGTTTCGTGTTTTCATGTCTACAATTCGTATTTTCACATTAACGGTTTGGCACTTCTCATACTCGAAGTCTCCTATTTCGCATACTATTATTTTGCATGTTAAGATTTTGCATGTCGCAATTTGGCAGTCCGAAATGACACTAAACTAGCAGTTTGGCATTTGCATATCGATAGTCACGCAACTTCACACTTTACGTCAGCAATTTTACACCTTTAGCAGTTTTACGCTCTTGTGCCTTGGCGGTCTGCCATGACCTTAAATTGGCAAATTTGCAATCTTTACATCATCACACTTCACAAGTTGCATCTCGTCGTTGCTTTACAAATTCTCGTTACACACAATCTCTGTCAACAGAAGCCTCTTAACTGGGCTTTCATCTTATGATGACAGGTCAAGCAAGAGATGGGAATCCATCGTGACCTTTCCACCCCTTTAACGTTAGCAGGGCCACAGGGCAAGCTCGCAAGACAGTTGAACCCCGACATGATCGACTGGGGGTCAACCACAATTAGCAATATAGTAGCCTTAGAAGCATCCCTGGATTGGCCTAAGCATCTGGTCCAAGCTCTAGACTCAGAGGTCGGGGATGTAACCGAGGACCCTCTCGTCGAGTGACCATGTCAAAGGGGGAGGAGAAGACGTTGAAACTCAGCTCCCTCCTAGACATGCAAACACATGAAAATGTAGCCAAGATTCTACAAGACAACATCGATGTCTTCGCATGGTTGTACAACGACATGCCGGGTTTAGATCCACAGCTGATTTAGCACAATATCGTCCTAGACCCACACATGAAGGCAGTCNCGACATGCCGGGTTTAGATCCACGGCTGATTTAGCACAATATCGTCCTAGACCCACACATGAAGGCAGTCAAGTAGAAGGCTCGCAAAGTTAAGCCGAAAATCGCACTAGCCGTGAGGGATGAAATCACCAAGCTATATCAAGCAGGTTTCATCCGCGTGATTGATTATTTGGAATGGGTGTCCAACATCGTTGTGGTTTCAAAGAAAACGGGAGGAATACGGATCTGTGTAGACTTCTGGGACATGAACAAAGCAATGCCCAAGGACAACTTCCCACTCCTAAGCATTGATCAGCTCATCGACACCACAGTTGCCCATTCTCTGCTGTGATTCATGGATGGTTTCTCCGAATAC
>MNCI01013053.1:1546-26244 GCA_015680685.1 Gnetum montanum
TATTTCCATCGAATCTTGCTCTATTTCTAGTTTTCTTGTGGAACTATCTCTTTCTCTGGGGAAAATTAGGAGTAGATTGCGGAGTTGTGCTCAAATGTTTTTGCAAAATTTTATTTGTTACAAGTAGGTATTATAAGGACTACGTAGACTAGGCAATTGAACAAAATAGGAAATTTTCAAGAACTCATAGTACTTGGCAAAGTTGGCTGAATCTCTTTAAAGTAAGTCATTTGTAGTTCACACACAACGCAATTGTTACATTTCACACAACCACATGACGCAACAGCACACACACATACTCACATTAACTACTAAGTTTATTTGGAGGAATCTGGGCCTTGGTGTTGCTAGAGACTAGCAGGCACCTAAATCCTGTTCGAGGACACTCGTTGGTGGTCGCGTCCCAAACGGTTGCCAATAGATTATAGTGGGAAACATGGAATGAAAGAAGGACTATCTTTACTAAGGATGATGTAGTAGCACCACATGACGAGGACCATTCATGATCATGGGATCTTCTCCCTCACTCTCCAACTACCAAGATGAGTTAGATGTTAATTTGTTTAGGGTGTTCACTTCTCTTGTCATGAACACTCAATTTTATAAAAAGATTATATATCTATACACTCAAGCATGTAGAAGCTTGTTTGTTCCATCTAAGTTAGTTATCTGTTAGTTAATAATCCCATACCTTCTCAATATTTTGTAAAGAACTTGTTTCTCCTCTTCTTCACTTGTGGACAAGTTTTTATTCAGTCATGAGGGTATTATGAAACATGTTTTTACTGGCTCCAATATTGGATATCCAATATTAGATCCTCAACATTCGATACCTAATGTCAGATCCTAGGACGCGATGTCAAATATCCAATATTGTGGGGCATATGCTGACCTATAAAAAAAGCTCTTAGGCTCATATTTTTCATTAGTTTTTCATCAATTTTTGTGATAGATAGTGAAGCTCTTGTAATTTTTTTCTCTAGAGTTACAATATCTTTTGAGTGCTCGTAGCAAGAGTTTGAGTGTGTATAGATCTTTGTTCAAGCATTAATGTACCTGAGCATAGTAGTGTGACAGGAATAAAAATGTATCCTTTTGATCATCCTTGCATCATTGAGAATAGATTAATGTTTCCTTGATGCATTTAATATTCATATACTTTATTTTCATGCACTTCACTTTAATGCACTTTAATTAATCAATTAATTTATAGTTGTTAATAAACATAAGCACAACCACCTTGAGCAGATGTGTAGCACTTGGTAACCTAGAAACGCTTAACGTTTCGTAGCCCACTAGTGCTATATATGTTAGGATGTGTCTGGAAAGTGGGAATAGGTACTTGTGTTAGGCTATCTAGGTAGTAGATGAATTAGATCTTAAATTACCATTCTTGTTGTAGGTGATTAAATTTATAAAACATAAAATGATAAAAATCATGTACCTCAATTACACTTAAACCATATCCTTGAGCTTCACAAGTGTAGTTGCGAAGATAATTAACATTTTCAACAATCATTTCACTTCCTAGAGAATTAGTGCACTGATGAACTATAGGCCCATGGAATTTGACTGGATTGCATGTGAACACCTTAGTCATTTGTATGGTTGGCCGTATGGGTACCTTGTCACTAATCAGTGGAGGATGGGATTTATGATAACTTATTATATTCTTACCATGGTCATGTGAATGTAAGACATGTGAAATAATAATGATGGTTAGCCATGAGTACTAGTTGATCTTAGAAAAATTTCTTTTCCCTTTTCTAGCCCTAGCCATCAAGTGTGATAATCCATGACTATTCCATAAGTAACTAAGTGAAGTGAGTTCCTCTTCACTTGAGAATTCTTAACCATCTAAGAGACCTACTATTATGACACCTAGTTTAGAATTAAAGGAACATGCATGAGGGTTGGATTGCATGATAGAAAAGGTTGTCGAAAGGACCCTATTTATTGGTAGTGTAGCTAATCAACCACACTTGTGTTAGAATTCCTACCTTAAGAATAAAATGCAGCATGAGAAAAGTTTCCTCTTTAAAAAAGAGAAAGAGAAGAGAATCATGTTCATTAGCAGTGCAATAAGTTCTTAAGTATGATGAGGTCTAGTAGTGATCCTTATCCTATCCTTTCTACCCCTTTCAATTTTAATATAGAAAACAAAGAAATTTTCAATTATTATACCTAGTTTCTTTTCCTATTATATCCAAAAAAAAGGTAAGGAAAAATCTAAAAGTTATGGCTATTCATAATCTTAAAGAAGCATGTCCTCTTCATAAGGATTGGTATCAATCTTGTTCTTAAAGGTATCCTCTATGCTAATGGATTTTTGATAAAGTCAATTTTTTGCCACCAATAATATTATAACAAAAATGTTGCATCAATGATGTTGTTTATCTATAATGATAGCACATGCTATGTCATTGTTGATACGATATCTTGTGATGAGTGTAACGTTATAAATATGACACTTGGGTGCACGATTTGCATAACTTTCATTTCAAGTAGTAACTAGACTTTGTTAGTTTTATTCTATGAATTTAGACTTAGCACTTAGGAGTGTGAATGCTTGCAGTGTGGTGTGTCTTAGTGAACGACATCTTTATTTGAACAAATTGTACTTGGACATGGTTTGCTAACATAAATAAAGATGGAACTACTTCTCACCATTGCAACATTCTCCTAGTTTATTGTTTCTACTTAGAATAATGTTTACTATTTTTTAGTTAATGTTTTACTTTTCCATGTACTTTATTGTTACTATTATTAGTGAGTGGAATGAATATGATTGATCTCAAGCACTTAAGTGTAATTTCTTGGTAAACCCAATAGTGTTATAGCTTGGTACACCTAGTAGCATGACATTTGGTATTCTAGTAGTGGTTACACAAAGCCCAAGGTGTGTATATAAGATCAGGTAAAGATGTTCATCATCATAGAATAGGATAGATTCAGTTACTCATTTTACTTAGACTTAGAAACCATTTCTATTTTCATTATGATTGTTAGAAGTAATGATGGCCGAACAACATTAGATATCATATACCTCACTGTGAGCTAAACCATATACATAGACTCCACTAGCTCCATCTGGGAAGATAATGGTCTCGAACTTAAACCAATTTCTAGCATATTAACATTACCTCATTTATAGATTATGATTAGGTTGCACATAAATGCTCGTAACTTGAGTGGTTAGGTGTTGGATTACTCCACCACTCATCATTGGTGCCATTGCTAAGGATGTGTCAATGTATGTTGAGTAATTGATGTTATAAAGTTCATTTTATTAGGAATCCAAAGTCAAAATTCATAATCTCTTAATAATTCTAAACAATTAAGCATACTTAACTAAATGTATAAAAATAACAACATGACTTGACTTAAAGATTAATCACCATCTACCAAAGAACTACAAAAAGGCAATGACAAAATTAGTGATGAAGAGGATTGGGGAATGTCCATGCAAACTAGAATCACATATAATCACATTGATCCTTATCATGCAAAATTTACTTTCATCTTTCATTAGGATCGACAAATGAGATTGAGAGACATACAAGAAAACATAGTCTTGTGTCTTGATCTAGTAGCACTTAGCATGGTTCAAACTACCTTAAGGGAAATATTTCTAAACTATATCCAAGAAGGATACCATGTAACTAAGCACATGACAAAGCCCTATGAACCCACAAAGAAGAAGATGAAGAGAGATGCTACCATGGAAATCAAGCATGTACATAACAAAAAGAAGGAGGCTAACAATTCAGTTGTTTTGGAAGAACTTGATGGTAATGCATTTATTGCAATATAACTCCACTAGAATCATGAGGATCCTTCTTAAACACCTATAATTAGACTTGAAGAACATATCAAAGTTCAATTACATTCCACCATAGCATAGATACCACGAAGTGAGGCAACGAACTCAAAGTATAGGTAGACTAAGTTTTTGTTGAATTCCACAAGGAGTACTAGGGTCATTAAAGTAGGACAAGCTGACATCATTCTTCTACTACCTCATCTACATCTTCATGATCATTGATAGACTTTGATAGGATGAGATAGAGGTCCCAAGACCATGATAGGGAAGAATAAAGAACTCATGATCACTATGACCATCGTCCGCGATACTTTGATGAAGAAGATGAAGACCATGAACCAAGAAGGCATAGGGGTCAAAGAGAGGATCAAGAAAGGTATGAACATAGAAGGTAGCACTACTACAATAGAGCTCATGAACCCAATCATGATGATGAACCCCTAATGGAAACCCATAGTATGATCAATATCTAGGAAGTTGTACATATGCCAATCAAGCATGTAAGGAACAACCATATTAAATGGCTTGACATGAATAATATGCCCAAATTTGAGGGTGGTTACAATGTTGATTTTCAACACCACCTTCAAGCATTCCATGATTCTTGTGCCCTAAAAAATTTTGAAAGTAATTGGAAAAAATTGAAGTTGTTCCTATGGACACTTGTGAAAGAAGTTGAGAGCTAGTACAGATCACTTGAACTAGAATCAATCAAAAAGTGGAGTACCATGTTGGAGCTCTTCAATGACAAATATCAAAATTATTCTTAAGTGTCCAATCTAAGGAAACAGATCTACAGATAGAAGTAAGGGATCCATGAATCCCTTAATGCAGCAATGGGTAGGTATCGTCCACTATTACATAGATGCCTAGGCCATAGATTCTTGTAATGGGAACAACTAAGGCACATTGTTGATGGGCTATGAAACAAGACCAAAGAGACTCTTGAGGTTTATGTCCAAGGATAATTATCTAAAATGTCTATCCATTGGATGTAGAGATTGATTGAATAAGTGGAAAAGGAGGAGGATGAGTTAAGGATAAGAGAATTAGCAAAAAAAAAAAAACATAATAGAGATTCATTTATCAGAAAAAGGAATGTAGTAGTTTGTAACACATAAGAAGAAGAGATATTAAAATTAGGTAATTTAGAAGAAAACTCTACCTATCCAGAAATCTATCATCAATATAGCAACAAAGGTAGAGAAGATGTGGGACTTAGTTGATGAGAAATTTGTAGCATCTTTGAAGATTGTGGAGGAGTAAACAGAGAAAGCCTTTAGTAAAGGAAAGGACAAGAAAAAGAAGAGAGATTTTGGATGAAAGGGTAAAGTGGCTTTAGTGGCTGAGTGTTTAGACACAAGCTCTAAAGATGAGGAACAATGTGCCATATGCCAGTATGAACATTCCAAAGGTTGTGTTCTAGTAATGGCACACGTATAAGAAATAGGGGCATAGGGACTTAATCCTAGATTTGTTAAGCAATAGATGCCCAAAAGGTTATCTTACCCTCAAGGAAACTATAGGAAAAAATTCCAATCCACGTACTATCCCAGTGGAGCTTATTTGCATCCACAAGAGTAATACTATCAATAGTGGTAATAGCCTCAATTGTGGGCCATGCAACCACCATGCCAACAATATCCATATCAATAGCCAAACACATATGGATACTATGTGCAATGTCCAATCTCTCCCAGTAATGCTATTATTCAATCTTCATAATACTATCTAACTGAGTACCATAGACCAACACTACCAGGGACATATTTAAACTTGTACATGTATCCATCAGTAGCTAGTTCTTTAAACCAACATCCAAATCCTTTACCACTAGTGCCACCTATAATGATCGAAAATGTTGCTAGAACACTGAGGGGTTGATGGATGCATAGCCTAACCCTATATCTGCATGAGGGCCTACTAGAGGCAAAGATGGATGCCCAAAATGGTCTTGTAGATCAAATGGGGACTTACCAAATGCGATGAAAAATGGTGCTAACTGTTGAGTAGAGTTTGTACTGTTAACACTATTGATGGTGTCAGTGGTATTAGCAGTGTAGAGCGTAGTCATAGGTGCCTAAGGAAGGTGAGCATAGTTAAAGGATTTTAGCTGAAATGAGGGTGTATACATGTAAAGACTACTGCCCAAGTGTAGTTGTAATGTGACCATGTGTTAAAAATAGAAAAAATGTAAAGAAAGTACCAAAAATGCAAGAGAGAGAAATAGAACACCACCCCAAATGGGGTTGAGCATAGTTAACTCCAAAAGGGGTAAGAAGGTACATGATGTATAATAGGTGTAGTGAAGAACATAGTCACAATCTTAGAGATGTTTGGCCATGAAGTTTGGTGCTTGCCATGGTGTCTGTGCCTATCGAGTTGGCCATTGTGATGTATCGTGAGCTGTGGTGTTCTATTGTGTTGTAGTGGGGCTTCGATTGCTTATAATTGCATTAAAGGATAACTCTTGCTTTGCTAATGCATTATGCCAAAATGCCAATGAAATGCCAAAAATGCCAACCCCTAAAATGTAGATGGTGGGGGTATTTATAGGGTTAGGGTTGCCATGAAATGTAAATCGATTGTCATGTGGTAGTGGGATGGTTGGGACTATGCTGTCATCCAACTACACTCTCCACTAAGTGCTTTGACGAACTTTGTGAGGCTATGAGATTGTGATTATGCTACCAACTACATGTGCATGTGTTGAGAGGATTACAATGTACTTGAAAAAAATGCAAAAGAATGCAACTTTTGGAGATTATGCTCCAAGGCTATGTTGTCCACAGTCTTGAGTGGGGTTGAGTGTAGTTACAATTTTGGAACAAAAGGGAATGCAAAAAAGATAACTATGCTTGTCGAAGGTGCATTACAGCTGATTTGAATGTCAATGTTGCATTGTGGAGGCTTTTGGAGGGTATTTTGGTTGACTACACTTAACTACCCTCTGGACTATGGGAGAGTGTATTCCAACACTTAGAAAAATCTGGCCAAAAAATGGCCATGTGCTTACTACGTTTTTCACAGGAAGCTGACTACACTCTTGACTAGGGATGAACATAGTCCCAACACTTGGAAAATTTTTGCAAAATCTAGCTTCAAGTTGACTATTCTTAACTATGCTCCAGTCTAGTGGAGAGCATAATCCTAACACTTTAGAAAATTCTGTCAAATTGGGTCTTCCATGCTAACTATGCTTGACTATGCTCCAAGGTAGTGAAGAACATAGTCTCAACACTTAGAAAAATTTATAGAAATTTTTTAAAAAAATTGAGCTTTCATGTTGACTACACTTCTAGGAAGTGGAGAGCGTAGTCTCAACACTTAGAAAAATTTATAGAAAGTGGCATCATGTTGACACTTAGGAAAATTTGTAGTCAAGAAGCTGTAGCCCAAATTTGGTGGTGTTTCATTAGCCCCTCTTTGTTGATGTCTAGGGGAGTGACCTGAGAGATGTCAACAAAGAACTACAAAACACCACAGTAGGCTTGGCACCAACATCACTCTTTCTTGCGTGGTTAGATGTTGCTATGTTGTGCTCAAGAGTGTTGTGGATAGTGGTATGCTGGAAGTTGTAAGTGTAGGTAATATGCTAGGGATAAAATGGGAGATGAAATGCAAATATGATATCATGATGTAGGATGCAGAATCAACACAGCTGATGGTGACCATGGCACTAGGGTGGCTTGCTTCTAAAAATGTTGATCTCTTGTGAGAGGGCTCATGAGAGAGTTAGTGTGGATTTAGGGCTAGATTAGTTGTGAAATTGTTGCTCTATTGATTTGCTTAGATACATGATTTTTCCCTTTTTACTCTTTTTTTTTGCTTTTTCTATTTTTTTTACTTTTTTCTTTTCTTGCTTTCTTTTGCTTTTTTGTTATGAGGAAAACCTATGTTTGATTCTACACATTGTTAACTACTAACTACAAGATTCTTTCCATCAGGTAGACTACGTGCCAATGGATGGGCTTTACTTTCTGCTTGTGAAATTACATTATATTTGTAGGATAGGTGTTTCCTCCCTAGGATGACTTGTGTTACATCCATTTGGGCTTTGACTATTTAATAGAGGCTACCCATGGGAAAACTTATGTTATGTCCACATTGGGTTCCATGGTTTGACTTGAAAAGGGTTCCATGTGTTCACATCATGTAAGAACCAAATATGTTTGCAATCTTGGTTATGTGGGGAATGCAAGAGTATGGGAACATAGGGATGGGTGTAGGTAGGCTATAACGGGATAAGTGAGATGTGCACTCTTAAGAGGCTTAACTAGTCCAATTATGCACATTGGAGCAATGTGATGACTTGTTGCTACTGCAATGAGATGCACCTTTACATGATTGCCTCAAGGCTTCATCCTACAAACACAACTTCGAGAAGATAAGAAGACCACAAAAAATGAAATGCAAATAAAATGGTAGGGGTGATGATGCTATGAGTGCTCCAAAGGCCAAACTGATGGCAAGTGCTCAGAAAACCAACAAAAGGGTAGGAGGCCATAATGCTACAAGTGCTCCAAAGGTTTCCTAGTTGTAGGTGTTTAAAAAGCTAGAAAAGTGTCCATGGGTGGTGATTTTGTGAGTGCTCCAAATGCTAGAGCAGTGGCAAGTGCTTGGAAAACTAGAAAAATGGTGGGGGCCATGATGATGCAAGTGCTCCAAAGGCCAAACCGATGGCAACTGCTAAAAAAGCTAGAAAAATGCTACTTTAAGGTCCTAGTAGACCATAAACCTAGTTTAAGGTCCTGGCAGATTGTGGTACACTAGTTTATAGTCATAGTAGATTGTTGTGTGCTAGTTTAATATCATAGCGGATGAGTTGCTATGCCAGTTTAATGTCGTGACTCAAGGACAAGCTATGCTAGTTTTAGCATCATGGTGGATGAATGTTGTGCCAGTTTTACCATCATGGTGAACAAATGCTATGCTAGTTTTAGCATCATGGAAGAAAAGTGCTTACCTTGCTTTGTTGATGTGCAATGCTACATGTTAGATATGCTCATGCATAGCCATGATGTGTTCCTACCAAATCAACTAGGAAAACATCAAGTGGCACCTATTTTAATGAAGTTAACATGCATAAATGGAAAAAATAATGAGATGAAATTTGGCTAAGTATGAATGTGGGAGAATGCTAGTTTAAGGCCATTTCAAGTCACAACAGTAGTTTAAGGCCATTCCAGGCCCCATGTTGCCAGTTTAAGGCCATGGCAGGTCATCTATACTACTAGTTTAAGGCCAATCTGGGCCATGCATTACCAGTTTTAGGGCCATGGAGGGCTAAGGCTGCTAGTTTAAGGCCATTTCAGGCCACTCTGATGAGATTTGAGAATGGTAGTTTTGTGTCATTTTGGGCTGTAGATGCTAGCTTAAGGCAATTGGGGGGCATACATTGCCAATTTAGGGCCATGGTGGGCCATGCATTGACGTTGCTAGTTTAAGGCCATGGAAGGCCACGTATTGGAAATAAAAGCATTATTTTAGGCCATACCAGGCCACGTGTTGCTAGTTTAAGGCCATGGTGGATCATAGTGTTGTTTTTGTAATTTTAATGTTTTTATGATTTTTTGGGGTTTTGGTGTTTTTTATGCATAAGTTAAGTGGATGAATGCATAAACAAAGCAAATAAATGTGTAAACAAAGAGAAATGATGCATAATCTAAGAAAGAAAGCTAAATGTAAATGCATAAATGAATGCAATGCAAGCAAAAATCAAAAATGCATGGTGCATAATAGCAAAGGGTAGGCAGGCATCTAGCATGTTTTTGGCCAAGGCAGTACCTTGGTTGCTCGATTACTTCCTAATCTGGTGTGGATTAGGAGGTGCATAGGGCCTAGGATGCATTTCTTGTTTGGGTGTGTTAGCCTTAGGTATTGCATTATATATTGCATGTGCATCATCAAGAAATTCCACCTCTGACCATTGCTCTATATTGAGGCTATTGATGGCCAAAGGGGCGATGTTATCACTGTGGATGATAACTTCACCACCTCTATACAAAAGGTGGATTTCCTAGTATATTGGAGAGGAGACAACTCATACCTAGGCTAGCCAAGGCCTATCCAATATCAGGTTAGAGCTGGGAATTTTCTTTATGACGATGAATTCTATAGTGATGGGGAATTGCTCCCCTATCACAAAGCCTATGTTGATGGTGCCCTTAATAGTGACGTGTGATCCATTGAAGGATTTAAAACACAAAATTTTCATTGGCCTTATTTGATCTATGAAGCCTAGCTTATTGATGATGGTGCATGGTATTACATTTGTTGTCACACCATCATCAACATGCACCATATGGATCTTACATTGCCCAATACATATGGTGATGAACATGGGGCCTGTGATGACCTCCCCTTGCTCGATGTTGACCTTGATTGCCTTGTTAAAAAATGCTAGGGATGTTGAACCCCATTCTTGTGGTGCTGAGGAAAACATCACTACATGGATGGCGTTCTCATCTACAAGGATGTCTTCCATAATAGGAATGAAGGCCAACACCTAGGCTAGTGCTTCCTGGTGGGAAAATGAGGTCATGACTAGGTCATACAAGCTCAACATTATGTTTTTCTTCTTTAGCATTTTCTTGACCAGGGCTAGTGCATTTGTGAAGTCCTTGCCATCAACCATTGTGATTGCCTTGACCTCCTCCATGTAGCCTAAGAGACAGATCTCTCATAGAGGGAACTTGGGTTTGGTTTGCTTAGCTTGTTCAGGAGTCTCAGTGCTTAGTTATGGTTTGTTGGCCATGGGGACTGTAGGGGTAGGGACTAGCTTCAACGGACTAGGTTGCCTAGTCATTTCATTTGCAAGGCATTCATTAGGCCTCTTAAGTTGCCACTTGGTGGGTTTACCCATGTTGTTTTTAGGGTTAGCCCTTGGAAAAGAAGAATTTGATATGTTACACACTATTGGGCTTTAGGTAGGTGAGGGGCTAGCACATGGTGGCATCCTTATGACAAATAGATGTTGGGTAGTTGTTGTTGTGACACACTATGGAACCTTGATCACAAAGGGTGTTTTGGATGCCCAAGATGGCACTTTAACAACAAAGGGGGGCCTCGAACTCATGGAGGCTGAGGAAACCCTTGCACTACTAGAAGGCACTTGGACCACAAAAGGTTTTTGCACCTATTCTAACTTGCCGCCCACACTAATGGTGTTTATGATGTAGGCAGTGTCATCCACATTGGATTGGTTTGTTTCATTGAGCATTAGTTCACCCCTATCTATCATCCTTTGTAGATCGTCTTGCAAAGCCCAATAGAAGTACATGATATGATTGGATAACTAGTGGTAATGATAGAATTGGTCCAACATAAAGTGTTGCGGGATTGGGGGCATGTTTGGTGCTATTGAGGTAGGATTCCTTAGTAGCTTGCAATACTTGTTGTGCCTTTGGAAAGAATCCTTAAAAACTTTCTTGTGTTGGATTTGCTATCTTTCAATATTTGATTTAGTAGCTCTATGAGTTTCAGTGGTAACAAGGTATACTTTGAGTGATCCTTGCACTCTGATGAATGACGAGGTACCCCTACACTCAACCATATGAATACGAGCGTTCACGCATGATCCGGTTGAACTTCATAGATGGACTAGTTGTGGTATCTAGATAGTTACACGTTGATCGCAGTTTGCTGTCTTCCCACCTAGACTAGTATTTGCTTTATCACATATGGTTTAGTCTAGAGTGAGGTGTATGATATGATCCTAAACTACTGCTACTCCTAGAGGTAATGGAAAATAACTTTGTTTTAACCGAAGAGGGAGTGGAAAGGATAATCTAAGCTAGCCTAAGTATGATGAGCATCTGTCGTTAATCATCTAGACATATCTTGAACCTCATGTACTACTTCTAGGATTACCAAGCATATATTACTTAAGCGCTCCTAGGTACGCTACTGGGTTACCAAGTAGTCACACTTAAATGCTCTTGATTAAGTCGTACTCATTCCACATTTAACAACAGGAATAGTACATGATGGTGAAGAAATATTAACTAAGAAAAAAATAAATAATAATAACAATTAAAAATAACAACGAAACAATTAAAAATAAGTGAATGCTGCAATGATGGAGTAATCTCAATCTTTATTGTTGATCATGTGCATGTCCAAGTACGTCATACTCGAATAAAGGTTCCATACAATTACAAGCATCACACTATGGGCATGTACTTGGGAAAATAGTCTAATTCCTATGGAAACAAACTGTAAGAGCTTTGCTACAACTTGACAAAAAGGTTTCCTAAATGTGGCAGATGCACACATATTTATAGTGGGAAATGGACATTGCATTGATGAGGCCACATCAATGCGTGGATAGATGCATCGATGGGGTCACGTTGACGTGGCTGCATTGACAAGGCTCGTCAACATGGCCAAGCCGATGTAGTCGACTTAATGCTTCATCACACTCAAAGTTGGAACTTTGACCATCTTGTGTCATGACCACTATAGATGTAGGTGGGTTGGTTACTTGGTGCTAGAGTTCGTGACTTTTTGAGCCAGGGCTTTGGGTTGCCTAGCCATCGAGCCCTAGATTGTTGCTTTAGGTTGTGTGGCTACCATTGCCACCGTTGCATTTTGCTTCTTTGCATGCTAGTTTTTATAAGCCACATAGGCTAGGTCTTTACTAGCTTGTGTTGCATCCTCTATGCTCTTCATTTGAGTAAAGGCATGGCTTAGAGACCTTGGGGCCAAGTAGTACAATTTTGACTTAATGAAGTCATTAATTGCATCCTTGAAGATGGCCAAAAGGTGCATATATGCTATTGGCTCTCGTATTTCTTATAACAAGATGCTTCAATGTTAGATAAATTTTGTCATGGGCTCTAAATGGCCCTACTTAATCTACATCAACTAGTCCAAAGTTCCTTTTGGCTTCAGGTTGTACTTGAAGTGCCTCATGAACTAGCTTAAGAGGTCTTCCAGAGAGAAGATAGAACCTTTGGGTAGTGCTTGGTACTAGTCTAAGGCTTCACCAGTTGGTGATATGGCAAAGATGTGCATTATGGGGTGTGGCCATGCTTGTAGCAATACACACTTAGACCTGAACGTGACCACATGTGTGTTAGAGTCCCCTTCACCATTGTAGTTAGTGAGTTGAGGTAGCGAGACCCTAGTTGATAGAGTTAGGGGTGGGACCATACGACTTATGGGGTCATCTTGGTAGAAGTCCACCACCTTGATGGTTTTGAAGGAAGCAGCTTTGAGTTGCCTCACCTCCTCCATCAAACTTTGGATCAACTGGAATGCTTGATCCAAGTTTTGAGATGTGCAAGACAATTGCATTGGCTATGTTATTTTTTGTGTTCTTTGTATGGCCTAGGGATGGATTGTTGGTTGTGGAGCCATGTGATGTGGTTGATGTGTTGGTTGTGCTATGGGTGTAGTGGATGGGGCAAGCTACACATGTGAGGGTTGGATTGACACCAAGTGTGTCAATGAGATAGGCAGTATGTAAGGTGCTTGAGTTTTTTGGAGCCTAGAGATGGCCCCTACATGTAGGCACGATTACTACTTGCAAAGATGGCTAAGCAGCTTACGATGATACCATGAAGGGTAAGCAGAATGGAGCCATTGCATTGTATTGCATGTGTTGCATTTGATGCATTGCCACTATGAGCATGGATCTAGCCATGGAGTAGGAAGGTGATATCAGTGTTATAAGAATCCTTGGGAGAATGGGTGAACTAAATTGAGGAGGGGTTGTGCTAGGAAGTGGTTGTTGGAAGACAATGTGGAAGGGGCTCTCATGTTCAAAGTGAGCTTTGAACTTGTCTTCTTCCTCCTATAAGGCTTCCTCATAGATTGTCCCTACGTCGTGCTCACCTACTTGGATGAGTTGGGATGATAACCAATGATGGGACTCTTTGAGTGGGATGATGTCGAATGAGGAAGGAATATACTCTTGTCTATCCTGGTTGATTAATTCAAAATCCTATTTTGCCTTCATGTCAAGGCAATCTATAGGCAACCCTGCTTGGATCTTTGTACAAAAAAAGTTGTATTGTTCATTGCTGAGCATGGTGGCCCCTTGCTAGATGGTAAATGTGTTAAGTGCATCTGACACTAATGTCAAAGGCTTATTTGGATTCATGATCGCAAATCGAGTTGTGAAAGGAAGAGTTGTAGAAAAATGGCTAACTGTGGAGACTACACTCTCTACGCTAAGAGCTAGCTATGCCTTATACTAACTACACTTTCCACCAACTACACTTTCTACACTTAGAGAACAGAGACTTAGAAAAATTTGTGGAGAGAAGTGTGATTTGGATTGCTACACAAGGTCCTAGGGGGATCAAAAATAGGGTCTAATATACACTGATGGGTTGATAGACTACTACGATGTAGAGAGCATGCAAGACAACCACAATAGAGTTTGAAAAAGTGGTTTAGGCCTCCTTTTAGCACCAAAAATTGTAATGATTGAAAACATCAGTAGTTGAAATATCGAGGGGTTGATGGGTGCATAGCCTAACCCCACATCTACATGAGGGCTTGCTAGAGGATGAGATGGAATGCCCAGAACAATCTTGTCAATCAAGCAAGAACCTACCAAATGTGATGCCAATGGTGCAAAGTGTTGAGCAGAGTTCACAGTGTTAATGGTGTTAACGATGTCAGTGGTGTCGATAGTGTCAATGGTGTAGAGCATAGTCACGGGTGCCCAAGGAGGGCGAGCAGAGTTAAAGGGTTTTAGCAGAAATGAGGGTGTCGACATGTGGAGATTATGGCTTGAGCATAGTTGTAACATGACCGCGTGTTAAAAATAGAAAGAAAGTATGAAAAATGCAAGAGAGACAAATAGAACACTGTCCCAAATGGGGTGGAGCATAGTTAACTTCAAAAGGGTTAAGAAGGTACGTAGTGTAAATAGGTGTAGTGAAGAGCATAGTCATAGTATTGAAGGTGTCTGGCCATGAGGTCTAGTGCTTGTCATGGTGTTTGTGCTTGTTGGGTTGGCCACTGTAGTGTATTATGCGTTATGGTGTTTTGCTAGGTTGTGGTACAGCTGTGGTGGGGCTTTGGTCACCTACAACTTCATCAAATGCTAACTATTTCTTTGTCAATGCCTTGTGCCAAAATGCTAATGAAATGCCAAAAATGACAACCCCTAAAATGTAGATGGTGGGGGTATTTATAGGGTTAGGATTTCCATGAAATGCAGATCGGTTACCACATGGCAGTGGGATAGTTGGGACTACGTTGTCATCCAACTATGCTCTCCATTGAGGTAGGTGATGTTATGTTATGTTGTGCTTTGATAGACTCTACAAGGCTGTAAGACTATGACTACATTACCAACTACATGTGCATGTGTTGAGAGGAGTACAATGTACTTGAAAAAATGTGAAAAAATGCAAATTTTGGAGACTATGCCTTGGGACTATGTTGTCCATTATCTTGAGTGGGGTCGAGCATAGTTACAATTTTAGGATAAAGGGGGATGTAGAAAAGATAACTATGCTTGTTAGAGATGCTGGTGCTACATTGTGAATGCTGGTGCTGCATTATGGAGGCCTTTGGAGCATAACAATTTAGATGCATAACAATTGACTAGTGGAACTCAGTAAGAAGGATGCATCCTTCAAATGGATATAGGCATGCAAAAAGGCATTTGAGACTCTAAAGCAGAAACTAGTTGAGACACCAATCCTTCAACCTTTAGATTGGTCTAGCCTTTTCATATCATGATAGATGCTTCCAACTATGGGCTTGATGTAGTACTAACACAACTAGATGATCTAAAAAGATCTTATTATATACACTGTGCCAAAAAAGCATCATTGGGGCACAACTGAACTACATCACAATAGAAAAGGAGCTAATGGCCATGATGTACACACTTGAAAACTTTAGACATTATGTTCTCATAAATTAAATTTATGTCCATATTGATCATAGTAACATCTGAATTCTCAAGAATGAACCATTGATTATTCCCAAGGTAATTAGATGGATCGTTATCCTATAAGAATTTGACATTGAAATGATTGGTTAAAAGGGCACAAAAAATGTGGTAGCCAATTGTCTATCAAGGCTAAAGTGGGATTCCTAAGATCAAGTAGAATCTTTATCCAATCAATTACCCAATGAGGATCTATTTACCAAAATAGTAAAGGTTGTAAGTTTAACAAAGGAGTAATGGACAATAGAATATCTAACCTATCTATCAATAGAAGAGCTTCTTGCTGAATTGAATAAGAAAAAAAGAGAAAAATTTCTTCATAAAGAATAAAAATACATGGAAATTAATAAAAGCTTGTACAAGATTTGTGTATATGGGATAGTTAGATGGTGGGTGCCAGAATGTGATCAACAAAGAGTTCTACAAGATGCCCATGAAGGCCCATGTGGTGGCCACTATGAAAGGTGTAGAATGACACTCAAGCTTATGATGGTAGGCTACTTTTGGCCTACATTGTTTAGATACATCCATAATTTTGCACAATCTTGTGAAAGATGCCAAAGGGATGGATGAATTATGGCTAGAAATGAAGGCCCACACCAGTGGATACAACCTTTAGAATCATTTGACATATGAGGAATTAATTTCATGGAATCCATAATGCCTATGTCAAATGGGAAAGCATATATAATCGTGACTATGGATTACTATACATAATGGGCAAAGGCAATATTAGTTATAGATTATATAGCCAAAATAGCTACCAAATTTTTCCAATAGCATGTGGTGAACAGATTTGGAGTACTTAGAACGCTCATATTAGAGAATGGGACTCACTCTACTAGTTCTACTTTTAAAAAGTTGATGTAACAACTTGGGGTAAACCATAAGTTGACTACACCATATCATTCCCAAGCAAATGGTCAAGTCAAAGGTACTAACAAAGAGATTACAAGGATACTCACTAGGATGGTTAGTAGGTTTAGTAAGGATTTGAGCACTAAACCAAATGATGCTCTATGGGCCAATAGGACATCCTAGAAATTACCTATAGGAAATTCATGATATGAGTTAGTTTATGCCAAGTTACCAATGTTTCCAGTCCAGGAAAATCTCCATAGTCTAGCTATTGCTAGTCAACTTGACCTTGATTTGAGCTTAGCCCAATGAGAAGGCCTCATGAATCTAAACCACTTAGAAGAAAATAGGCTTTTAGCACTCATGAATAATGAAGTCCATAAACGTTACTCCAATCTTAGACAAGACACACATAAGACAAGTGTCCATGGAACTAGGTGATAAGGTCCTTTACAATAATCCCAATCATGTACAATAAAAAATTGAATTTCAGACACTTTGGGAGGGATCATATATTGTTGAGGCAACTTATCAATCAGGTGCCTTACACATATATCACCCATCTAGCCCACATAAGCTCATTCTTGTTAACATCCAGCAAGTTAAATTTTATCATGAACATCCCAAGAGCCTACCCAATCTATCATAGTATCTTCCACTTGTTCGCTCTTTTATTTGATCGATCCTAATGAGAGTCATGGGGGTGTTTATTTGGACATGTAGGTACTTTAGTAAATGATGAGTAGCGAGGTACCCCTATGCCCAATCATATGAATCATAACTGTTCATGCACAATTTGGTTGAATTACATGGATGGGACTAGTTATGCATCTAAATTGTTATGCTTTGATCATAGTTCACTATCTTCCCACTTAGAATAGTGGTAGCTTTTTCATATATGGTTTAGTCCAAAGTGGGGCATGTTGTGTTGTCTAATCCTAGGCTGCTCCTAATGATAGTAAAAAGATAATTAATTAATTAAGCTAATGGAAAATGGAAAGTAAAATCTAAACTAGCCTATGTATGATGAATATTCATGTCTAATCATTCATACATGCCTTGGATTTCGTATAACCACTGTAGGAATTACCAAGCATATGTCACTGGGTTTGCCAAATAGTACACTACTAGGTTACCAAGTAATTACACTTAAGTGCTTATGATTAGGTGTACTCATTCCACTTAATGACAAGAATCATAAAGAGTAATAAATGAAAATATTAACTAAGGAAATATTAGATAATTAAACAATTAACAATTGAAAGCAATAATAATCTAAGTGGATGTTACAATGATGGAGGTAATCATGATCTTTATTTCTAGACATGTAACGTGTTCAAGTATGTCACACTCAAATAAGAATGTCATAAAATCACAAACATTGCACTAGGAATAATAGCACTTAAATTTAGAAATCTAAGAAAGACTATCAAAAAATAATTATGAAAACTATATCCCAACTAACATCCAAGTGTTATTTATAGGCTAGCAGAAAAGAGACAATATTAAATATTCAACATCATTTCTTGGAACCCAATATTATGTATCCAATATCAGAGCCTCAATATTAGATATATGATATCAGGGTTGACATAATGATGACTCATCATACCCCCACAAATAAATGAACACTCATCCTCAAGTTAAACAAAATGAGGAACAAGTTCTTTACAAAATATTGGGAAGGTATGGAATTATTGACTAACTCAGAAAAACAAACAAATGAACTTATACATGTTGTAGTGGTGCTTTTACAAAATTAGGACATAATATCACAAGACACAAAACTAGGGAAGCTCATGTAGTTCCTAAAGGTGATGGCTTCTCCATCGATTTCTTTCCTTTGTCATCAAGCTTCTAGAATTTGTAAGGGTTAAGGAGTGCTTGCAACTTTTCTTCCTCCATCCATGGATCTTATACCATCTAGGTTATTGAACTAATGTGTGCTGATGCTAGTACATGCCAAGGACATGGTAGCTGTAGAACCATATTGTTGGCCTTCATGTACTAGGTCGTAAAATACCATTTCTCTTCTTCAAATGCCTTGGCCTTTTCTTTGAATGTATGATAATCTATGAGTCTCTTGGCTAGGTTTGAAGTGACATACTTTTATCCATGGTAGCAATCTTTAACCACCTCAAGTTCTAAGTTTACCACGTGGAGTTTCTGCAAAGCAGCTTTTCTGTTTGTAAACACTTTCTTGTATAGTGTGTAGGTGGTCGCTACCTATTTCTCTAGCTTGTTTCTTGGCTGACCTACTATTAACATGACAAGGTTGGCATATCTGAGATTATCCAACACTGTGTATCCTTTCAAGTCTTCAATTTGTAGGTCTTTATTTTTCACCTCTGCCTAATGGACAAGTGCATAGCTATCCAGAATTGGCTACCACTTAGGATTTTGTGCTATCATGGATCCGATGTGGGCTTTGACCATCTAGATTTCATTTTTATTTATTTGCTTGTACATGCCTACCTAGTCACAAAAGTGTTCTTTTAGCTTTTCATGCTTCTTGGCCTCATTCTGCCACATGCTTATCTCAATTGCTAACTTTTATTGAATGGCATGGACCTCCTCCATTGAGAGGATTCTATTTTTCTTGGTCAATCTACTAATATGTTGGTTGATCCTCATTATTTGTTTCCTCAACTAATGGACACTTTCTTCTAGAACATTCTTGTATTGTACAACAGTGGTGAACCAGGAGTTCTCTACTGCGAGCTGTTTATTTTCCTCCTAGGTGGTGATTAATGTCTTTTTATGAGCATAAGATTGTGCCTATGCAATAGAGGCATTCTAGATTGCCTTCTCATTTTCTTGCTTTGTCAATTTATTCTCTTTGGTCAACTTGATTAGCTACTCTATTTCGAATTACTCCACCTACTCAAGTATAATAAACTAGGTGGGATCCCATCGTTCAACTCTCATGACGACCAGCTCTTGTTGCAACAATTGCACTTCTACTTTTGCATGCTTTGCCCTAGTCTTAGCCATGACCAACTTTCCTTTGGTGGCTATGAGACCCAACTATGCTATAGTAACATCACTGGGGATGTCAAATAAGGTGGTCATCACTTGCCTTATCTGTAGTAGTCAATCTAACACATCCTCATGTTTCGTAGGAGTCATTGAAGTCCTAGTGAGAATTTGTGCATCTCTATTCTTAGTCAAATCTACTAGGATCATAATAGGAACATTGAATGATTCTTTGATGTGATTTGTAGTCACTTCTACTACACTTGTCACATCCTAATGCTACATTACCACTATTGTGGCATCTTCTTCCATTTTGAACATCACTTGGAAAGATGCAACATTACTAGAGATTTTTTTAGACTAATGGGATTCTCCTCATGATTGTAGTGACACTTTCCCTCTTGTCAGATTAACTAAAATAGTGGGTTGTACCTCATCTAGGAATCTGAAGAGGCTTGATTCCTCTCTACTTCTCCAACTCAATGTTTCAATAATTTTCTACAAATAGCTCATTGTTGGCCTATAGTCTTATGGTGACAAAGGTGGAACTTGTAGATTGTAACACTATTCAAGCTCTTGTTTAGCTTCTTTCTTAAGTTCTACTTCCCTCTTTGGTCTTGTTCTTCACCAAGGTCTTTTGTTAGTGCTACCAATTTAAGTAATTCCATGAAGGAAGCATTCTGAGCCTTCCTAGGGATGTCATTTGTGTACCCTAGGATTTTAGTGCATTTGCACAACTTTCTGATTAGGCAAGGGAATGGAAATGTTGGCTTCCTTGCCTTTTTCTCCTTTGAACCACCTTTGAATCTCCATGTACTATAACTGTGGAAGTTTGACTACATATTTACCCATTAAGATGGCACTTCCATTGGTTGCATAAGTTGAAATTTTGTTAAGCCCTTTGGTTGGGAAGACATGATACATGCCTATCTTGAATTATGTCCTCTCTTCTAGAGTCAATTAATTATACATCTTGTCATCTTTGCCATATGCTTGTCTCAGCCACAACTTTCTCATGTCAAGGTCAGATCTTGTAGATAGATGAACTAACTTAGTCCTTTCATTCAATAGATTGAGAGCTACTACTATTGCTTTGACTGAGAATGAGACATTGACTCCACAAATGTTTATGGTGGTGCCTTCATCTTTGTTGTGCTAGAATTGGTATGTTTCGCCAAGGTACCACTTGCACACTATCTGAAATGATAGGCCACAAAGGAGATGCTTGAAGTTTCATTTGAACCACTTTGAGAGAAAACTCCATAAATTCACCAAAGTTCATCTCCACAATGACTATTGTCAACATGGATTTTTCTTAAATTGCTTCAATGCATTCCATGGAAAATGTGTGACATTGTCACTATGTGGAAGCTTGGGGTTCTATGGCCTTTTCTTGAACTGACTTCCCTAGTAACAAGAGCCTCTTGATGAATGTTGAAGGACTGGAATTCCTACTCCTCATGCTCTACCTACTCACCTTGTTGGCCTTGACCACCTCATGGGTGCTTGACAGCTCACTGTAAAGGTTCTCCTTATGCTCCTCTTTTTGGGGCCATCCACAATCAAGTAAAGATTGGGTGTTACTAAGGTTTTATTATTTATCATCAATAAGTTTATAACTTACTTGTTACCTTAGTTTCCTTTAGGTTCATTAGTTCATATGATTGCAGAGTTAGAAAAGTTTTCAAAAAAATTCCCAAAAAGATCTATCTTCTTATATGACCTTACACAGTTGGTTCCTTTTTCCTTATGTATGGCTTATTATGATAGTTATGGTTCCTTGGGTTGAAAAATTAAGGTTTCTAGCATTACTACGATTGATTTTTCATTGTATCACTTATGATTTTTAACATTCTTACACTTATAATACCCTCTAGGTGATAGAAAATTGTCAAAAATTGAAACAATTTTCCAATGCAAGCACCTCCCATGACTAACTTGAACACTTTGGGTTTAGACAAGGTTAGATGACACATAAATCAAAGTGGTAGAGAGTCAAATATTGCAAGTAGAAGTTGGTTGCGCAGAGCTTTGAGTCACGAAAGGAAATTTGAAAAGCTCCCTTAGCTGCAAATGATGAGAATGAAGTTTGGGCATTATGAGGATCATCTATATACATTTTGTGAGAATTGATATCGATTACTTGATGTCAAGGTCAACCCAATATCAAGTAGTCAATATTAGGGTCCAAAAATATGCATTAAATGGGGCAACTAAGCATGGGAAATGAAGCTCTGGGATTGGTTAGAAGGTTGGAGGTTAGGTCCATAGTTTTGGGGTAAGTGGAAAATTAGTTTTAGGTACCAGAAGTGTTAAAGGTTGATTTGTCGATGTTAAAAACTTTGGAAGATGCAAGAAAAAAGGCATTAAATTGAGGTTATGGAATAGATCAATTACATGAAAAGAAAAACTACAAAATTTAACAATTATGCACTAAGAAGGTTAAGAATGATGTGGTTGTGGCAAACAAGTACAAGTTACAAAAGTTACACAAGTGGGTTCTTCTCAAAGTAGGCTCCAGCCTATGATGCCCTTGTATAACCACACCTAAAAATGTCTATAGGTACTAAAGGAGTTGAATGCAATGCATACTTACATGACCAAACACAAATGTTTAAAACACCAATTTCAGATAATAACTCTATGTTACACAAAACCACAAGTTAGGATTATACAAATAGCAAGATGAGATGGATTTTAGAAAGGATTGTAGAAATTGGGATGTGAGGTGTTCTGCCAAAGGCATAATGAATCCTTGTGTGTTATTAATGATTAAGTAATCATTAGCCCTTCTTTCCAAGATTCAAACCAAGTCCAAACCACATGTCAGTGACATCGCATTATTTCATCCTTATGGTTGAAAACCATAAGACTATCATAGTTGCAAGGAGTAACATCACTTAGCATTTTGTCCAAGGGAGAAGCTTATTTATGGAAGACATTTTTTTAATGAAAGTTCTGAGAAGCCACCAACCTTTAGGCATAGGTACGTGTCTTTGCAGTGGAACCCTCAGAACTTTATTCAATGCCTTTTTATGTGACTCTTGCTTCCATTTTTTGTTAGATCTACAAGGATATATTACAACCAAAGAAACATGATAGAACATATAGAAGTGGCCAAATAAAATCCACAAATTCCCTTGATGTCACACCTTGTACATTTCCCCTTGGTACTGCACTCTTTTGCCCAGGTGCAATGATTATGAATGTATTATTAGGTTGGATAATGAAAAGGAATATCATTATACTAGGGTAATAAACTCTTATTAATGGAATGAGTGGACGAATGATGTGCTCTCACTATTCAAATAATCAGTCTCTTATGACTTGACAACATAGAGAAAACCTCACCTCAATGGGCTACATGATCATTTTATTCACAAGCGAGATTACATAACAAGGAAAATGAAAACAACAACTAGAAAAAGTTGGAAGGAATAATAAAAATTGTATTAAGAAATAAGAAAATGGAAAAAAAAATTGTAAAACAAAAAGATGAAAAACACTTATTAATCCTAAAGATTAGAATGAGAGGTGTCCCCCATGGCTAAACATTTGGTCATGCCAAAGATTAATAAGTGGATGAATAACATCCATGCATGTATAAAACATTGGTATGTAGTCATTCCCAAGCCACTAGGTGCCTTTTGGAGTTGTAGTGGCTAGGTAAGCAAATTGTTGGTCATACAATTAATTGTTAAATGTATGATTGATCAGGGCATGAGGTTTGTTAATATTATAGATGTTTGACCTACAATTACATCCTTGATCATGATACAGTATGTATGGATTTGTTTATCTTCCCACATTGGTAGATTCATTTCTTGGGCTTCGGATTGGAGTAATGATGGATGATGGCCCTTGTGTATGATCAGAGGATGTTGGTTGTGAAAAGGAAGGCATTGCGCTAGATTGGCATTGTGCTAGTTTGGACGATATGGTAGGTTCATGGATGTTTTGCTTTAGCTTATGACCTTTCCTAAAGAAGGGATATTTTTGATGTTGTAGTTAAGACCTATCGGTGTTAGCATGTCTATGTACATTTGCAACACAAGTGGCATTTGTTTATTGATATTGTGATGCTGAACCTTCCTATGTCATTGGTGGTGGCATGTAATAAGGTGGAGTATGAAAATATTGATGGTAGGATGGATGGTAAGAGGCATGAGGTGGTGATCCCTTAGGGGATGTCATTTGTTGATGGTACTCAAGAGAGTGATAGTGACAATTTGAAGTAGAGGATGTAGAACTAGTTTGAGAAATAGGGTGTTGAACATAATACCTGTGTGGTTTTGGATGATAGGAAGGATAGGTTTGATTTGGTGGTAGCCTCACCCACGACTGTGGTTGTTGTCACTATGGTTGATGATAGTGTTGAGGCTGGTAATAAGTCTGCCTAGGATAGCATGATTGGTTATGAGACTATTTATAATTACCATGTGGGAAAGAAAATCTCTCAGGCATGTGCCTCTATACAAAGTTTAGATTTAATGCACTTTCTCAATACTCATGTAGATCCAACAAGACTGGGTAATGACCCTTTGGATGATCATATATGCAAATGTCACATCCATTATCTTTTTTTGTGGTTGGTTTTATAGCCTCACTTTCTTTAGCCATTTTTATTGTTTGCTGAAAAGTGTTCCTAGCTATTTATTGGTTTTTTATCCTTTGTTTATTATGATTACCTATCTTGTTTTGCATGATCCTCTCCTCGACTATCTCAACAAGAGTTGTAATGTTTTCATATATCCATTTTGGCATCCTATTAAACTTTGCTTCAAGTTCCTCAATAGACTTCTGTATCAACAATGTTTGTTGTGGGATCACCTTATCAAGGGTAGTATCTTTCTCCTTACAATAAATATGGACCTCCCTTTTTTGAAGAGTTGAGTCCTAGGGATATTTCTTGACATTCTCCCATTTACATATCTCTCCTTCTTCTTTTGCCACATGCTTGATTAGTTCTCAAATCTGATGGGTTCGTAGCTCTTATAATTGACCTAAGGCATACATCCCAAGGATCTCTCTTGTTTCATTACGAAGCCCATATATGATGTGGAAAAGTTGCCTTTCCTCAGAGAAACCATGGCCTAGGCATCTATTCAATAGGGAATAATA
>MNCI01013055.1:1895-12413 GCA_015680685.1 Gnetum montanum
CCATGATAGGCGTGTCTCGGCTGCGTTTGCGCTCATTCGCGTTGTGTTGCATGTATGAGCGCAACCTAGGTGTAACAACAATGTGCTTACGCGCATCACACAACTGTGCGTGATGCAACGTAAATGTAACATACACTCTCCACGCAGCTACGCACGGTGGAGTGTAATCAAAATGTCACTTACGCTCATCACGCAGCTGTGCGTGACGAAGCGTAATGACCGCGTGCTTGCATTCTGACCTACGCACGAGCACGCATCGCCGCGTAACGCGCGTAAAGATCAGTTGTTTAAGCGTTGCGAGAACAAGTGCCAACCCGTCGTGTTTCTCTGGATTTTGCTTTTAACTGTCCTGGAGCTTATTACGCTCATTACGCTGCCGTGCGTGATAGAGCGTAAACTTGTCCTTGAACAAATTCGCCTTTAACTGTCTTGGAGCGTATTACGCTCATTACGCTGCCGTGCGTGATGGAGCGTAAACTTGTCCTTTGAACAAATTCGCCTTTAACTGTCTTGGAGCGTATTACGCTCATTACGCTGCCGTGCGTGATGGAGCGTAAACTTGTCCCTTGAACAAATTCACCTTTAACTGTCTTGGAGCCTATTACGCGCATTACGCTGTCGTGCGTGATGGAGCATAAACTTGTCCTTAGACAGATTTGAGGCGCGTTCTCGCTCAAATTACGAATCTTCGCCTGAGGCTGACCCGTAATTTTCACGGTGTTTCATGCACGAGACTACATGGCTAGGTGGGGTTTAACTGCTACAACAGGGGGTTTCTACAAAATATTTTTGGAAAAAATTTTCTTTTTTAATTTTCTATGGTGCGAAAGAGGTAGGGATCGAGGTTTGGTGGTGGCTAGGGATGGCCAACTATGAGGTAGAAGGCACAACAAGGGTCCTAAAATTTTTCTTTTTGTTTTTTTGAAAAAATAAATTGAGAATGGGATAGGAGGCCAAGCACATCAGGGGTCATGGGGGCAGTGGAGTGATTGCATTCGATGACGCAGTAAGGGCTGCAGGGGTGTTACACCCCGCAGCATAGCCATGTGGCCATAGGGGCTGTGAGGGGTGCTATGTCCTATGACACAATCATGAGGGCCATAGGGGCGATTAATCCTAGGGCATGTTCTCTATGCTTTTTTTTTGTTTTCAAACTTTTTTACTAGGGTTTAGGTAGCAACAATGGAGGGAGAGAGGGTAGGGCTTTGTGGGCACGTTGAATGTAACAATGTGGCACTATGAGAAGGCTGCACATAGCAAGGTGTGGGTGTGGGGCACTTAGGGCATGATGGATGTTGGACTTGGTGCCACGACAACATGTAGCATGTAGGGCATAGTAGGAGCAATGGTGCCTAGGTGAAGATTGGGATGGTACACGATGCCATAGTGGGGTGTAGTGTGTTGAGAGCAGTAGGGTAATGGCCAAAACTTTGTTCCTTATAGGTTGTAGCTAGGACTATGCTCACCATGCCTTGGAGGTGCAATTGACATCTGCTTTGAAAATTAGTTTTTTAGAACTAGGCTCAGAGTGTAGTCATAGTGCCCATAGTTAGAAACATTTTATCCCTTTTTTGGACTACACTTTTTATCGAGGTAGCCCAGAGTTAGAATTTTTTTGAAAAATTTAGGCTATGCTCTTCATTGTAATAGTTCAGAGTTAGAAAAATTTCAAATTTTTTAGACTATCCTCCTCCTTGAGGTGGTCTGGAGTTAGAAAGAATTTGCAACTTTCTAGACTATGTTGTCCAGAGTTAGAAAACATTTTGTAAAAAATTCTATAAATTGCACATAATGAAAAACTTACAAAATGTAATAATGTTAATCATGTAAACTGTAATGATGCTAAACCTACAAAAACATGATAATGCTAAACCTATGAGATTTGTGAAATGAAATGCTAATCCTACGCAAACGTGTTTTACCCTAGTGAGTACCAGGTGTGTCAAATGTGTTAGTTGAGGTTCTATACCCACAGGGCCCCAAGGAGCATTGCCAAAATTAGAAAATTTTTGCTAGTCTATGTTATACTATCTTAATTTTGCTAACTTGATTTATTAATTTTATGTCAAAATTTGCATCTATGTATGTACACTAACATTTTTTTTATTTCTTTAGCTAATGTAGAGTGTTATTAAAGCCTATCTTGATCATCACGGAGCTCATGGGCATGTTGTGCTACATGGGCAAGCTTATTTCTAACATGCCTACATTGGATATGCAAGTGGGTGTTCAGGGAATGTGGTTCTGACTAGGGGCTCGTGAGTTCTTGGAGTACCTGCTACATCAATTTAGTGTTATCATGTGGTCACACTTAGCGGTGGAGGCTGCTAGTTCCATCATCAAGACATTGCTGCTTAGGGCTAACCAAGAAATCTTGAGGTTCATCTCAAATGAGCCTATTACTAATGGTTATGAGGGGGGTGATTCGGGAAGAGGCCCTAGGAGTGCTTGGTGCCTATCTAAGATATGGTGCATGACAGGGTTCAATTGCTACAATAAGAGCAACATCCTTTTCATCATGGTATAGGTGCACATCCTATTCTAGAACCCACTTGGAACTATCTACTATGCTAGAGGGTAAGTGCTCTTATGGCTTTCATAGTTTATCTTTTTCTACTTGCTTATGCTATCTTGCTAACAACTCATGCTTAATGCCAGATTTAGAGTGAGATGAGGAGGGCCTACATGATGAGGTGGATGCTCTAGCTTTGACCCACACTACTTTGAAGGTTTTCTCTTCTAGCCTAAATGTTCAAGAAGTTGTTCTTGAGAAGGTGGGGTCTGATTTGAAGGTCTATCCTACCTGCTACCCAATGGCATACAAGCGGTGCAAGACCCATGACTAGTTGGATAAGGAGTGGGCCACCAGTGTGATTAACATCGATGTTGTGGTGCCATTCCCATCTTGTACTTCGTTTGTGCCATGTATGCATCTAAGCTTTAACTCATGTGCTTGCTCATGTGTTGCTTATCAATTTGCCTTTTGCATGATACTAATGTTGTTTTGCCTTTATTGCAACAACATTTCCTTTGAGCAAGGTAACAGTTGTCACCACATGCTATACAGAGGTTACCCTCATCATGAAATATGGTGATGTGAAGGGTGCACAACATTAATTATGCCATAAGGCCTTAGAGGCATTGACAGCTAGACTCACACATCTAGGGTTGATGAACCTATTTTTGGCTCTTAGCCCAAATATTTTGGTGATTGAAATGGTCACCATCATTAACTCTTTCAGCAATGACGTCAAGCAATTCATCACCTGAGTGCATAGTGTGAGGGTAGTGCTTGACCTTCGCAAGCCCTTATTTGTTGACCTCTTTGGCCTCTCCACTAATGACCCATTCATTGTTAATAAGGCCAACAGAGAGGTGGACCACTAAGGAAAGATTGAGGATTGGTTGGAGGCCACTCGATCTCATAAGGACATACCAATTAAGGATGTGCACACATACCTTTCTGAAGTTGCTCTCCCAAGGAAAAATCCTTAAGATGGAGAAGGTGCAAGTGATGAAAGAGGTGTTTTTGGAAGGCACAAAGTTCAACTAAGCTACCTACATTGCAAGTGGCTTACATGCAGAGATCTCCAGGCTATGGTTTAAAATCCAGGTGAGATCCCATGTTCACTTCACATTCTTTGTAGGGTACTTGTGAAGGTTCACAGAGCTTCTGGTTGTATGTGATAGTGGGCATTGGGTGGTGTAGAACCATAAGCAGGTATCCAAACCATGGATGAAGCACCTATTTATAACCATGTAGGCATAGGATCCCCCAGAGGAGATCAATGAGTTATTGTCCATAACGACTAAAGGTTCCGTGGAGTAGTTACACTATTCACATTATAGTGAAGGTGAGGGTCCTCTAATTGGCACTGGGGATGTAAACAAGGTAGACTACTACATTGCAAAGATGGTGAAACCATCTAAGACAAAGATTAAGAGGTCACATCTCATGGAGGAGACTACCCCTAAGGTTGGAAGATTAAGCAGCAAGAAGATCCATATCAAGTTCCAAAGCTTGCGCATAAAGGTTGTAGGTTAGTATGTGTAATTTGTAAAATGCATTTATTGTATTAATGTTTGTTTATATTTTTATGTTTTCATTTATGCTATGCTATTAACTAGTACTAATGTGTCATGCATGTGCACTGACTATAGAGACTAGAGAGAGGATTACCAGAGCAACGACCAAGGCAGCAGTAAAAGAGGCATATCCTCAAGCTGAGGAGGGAGAGGCCCATGGAGATGAGTTGCCTGAGGCAAAGGAGATCCTCCAACAGTTTGAGGAGGTGTTGCTCCACCCTAATGGGGGTGATTTTAATTGTTTGTTTAATGGTGTACAACTGGGTGACCCTCCTTCACTCATGCCTAAAGGCTTGTTAGGTAACTATGTGTTGCCATCTATTATTGCCTTTTTCTCTTGCATCTTTGGCTATTTGGTCATATGTTAATTGCATCATTGTGTTATAGCCTCAAATGTTTCTACTAGTGATTCTAACCCTACCTACTGCATGGAGTCATGGGTAGACGTGCTTGCTAAATTTGCCTTCATGGAAGGAATCATGAAGGACATGGTGGACAATTTACAATAGGTAGATCTTGAGCTTGATATGTTTTCTATGTTACTTTGTTTTATGTTGATTTATTGATTGAATGTTGTGGCTAAGATTATTTGCTTGTTACATCCAACAGGTTCTAAGCTTCGATGGGATCTAAGAAGGATGGCCAAGGTTGATGCCCTCCCTAACGTCCCTCCTGAGATTGATCAGGTGTCTCATTACATGTACAAGACAACAAGAAAGTATGTGCTTTCTAGTGAAAAGGCATTGTGGGTCATAGGTGCTCAAACAAGCACCTATGAAAACATGTTCATGAGCTACAGGAGAGAGTCATTGGCTAGCATCTGAAGATCAAAGACCTTAATCTTATATGACTTCCTAGAGGCCAAATCATAGGGAGATAGCACCTGGAGAACCTCTGAGATAGAGTATGCTTGATTGGTTAGCTCTTAGAGGCAAGAATGAGGCTTCCCAGGAGATGATAGAGCAACAATTGCAAATGGACTTGCTCACCTAGAAGAATCAAGACTGAAAGAATTACAGCACTAAGGTGTACTAGTGGGGATAGAATTAGAAGAACCATGAACACTAATGCAAGTGCAAGTACAATGCGTACTTTCAATGGTACAAGGAAGAGTTTATTGAACACCACCACCTCAAGATGTTTCTTGAGGTGATTGGTAGGAGGTAGGCTTATGAGTTGTTCACTTGACATACAATGGCAAGTGGATCTCATGAGTGGTAGATTGCCATCCCTTCAGGAGAGGTTTCCTTTAGTACCTTCTCCATGGAGCCACCCACATGGACCACCATGGACAAAGGCAAGACCCTTTCATGGATTGACTTTGGCTAGGAGGACTAGATGTAGCTTTCCAAGGCTAAGATCCTTTGATGCTTGGAGGTTAGCCTTGAAAATTTACCCCAAAAAGACACCGATGTGGGACCCTCTTAGGTTAGTTGTTAATTTTTATGCTTTTTCATGTTTTGATTTAACTTATGTATGACAAGTTTACTTACTAATTGCTTATTTTTGTTGTGGTTGTGGCAGTAGGTACCACGAGATGCAATGGGCCCCAGAAATGAGGGAGGAAGGACCTTCACCTCCACCTAGTGCCATCGGTTGAGCATGACCTAATGTAGCCCTACTGCTAGACATTTTTGCTATTTTTTACTATGTCTTTGCTCCATGATGCTGCTGCTCATGCTATGTACTATTATTCATGTAAGATGTAATAAATGCATTTGTTGCATGTAGTGTATAATGTGTAAACTTTTTTTTTGTTTACTATGCACTTTTTATTTGCTATGTGCTTCCTATGCTTACTATGTAATGAGTGAATGTGCTAAGTTAAAATTATGTGATGATAGTATGACTAGGCCATGTAAGCCCCATGCTAGTTTAAGGCCTTAGTGGAAGGGTTGATGATAGTTTAAGGCCATTTTGAGCCATGTGTTGCAAGTTTAAGGCCATGAAAGGCCATAGGGGTAAAATTATAGGTGGTAGTTTAAGGTCATTCTAGGCCATAGCAGTAGTTTAAGGCTATTCCAGGCCAAAGTTTTGCCAGTTTAGGTTCATGGAAGATTGCACGTTACCAGTTTTAAGGCCATGGTGAGGAATAGGAATGCTATTTTCTCTTTTTGTGATTTTGAATTTTCTAATTTTTATGCATTTTTATGTTTTTCATGTGTAAGTTAATAAATACTAAAGGGTAAACTAAATGAGAAAATGCGTAAACTAAATGAAATGCATAAACAAAGTAAACAAATGTGTAAACAAAGAAAAATGATGTGTAATGTAAAGAATCTAGCTAAAAGTAAATGTGTAGACAAATGGAATGTAAGTAAAAGGTGAAATGCATGGTTAAATGTAAAAGCCAAGGGAAGGTAGGCACCTAGCATGTGTTGGACTAAGAAGATACCTTAGTCATGTAGTTGCTTTCTAACCTGGTGTGGGTTAGGAGGTGCATAGGTCCTAGATGGTACTATGCAGTATTTCCCTTGACCTTCGTCTATGATGTCAACAAGCAATTTTGCCCATAAGGAATTCTCTGGGAGGTCGTTGGCTTCCTTTTTTTGCTCAAGTGGGTTAACCTCATGTGTTTTGTCCTCATCCTTTACTATAGACATGTCATCAGGGAACTCCACCTCTGACCCTTGCTCTGTGTTAGTGTTGTTAATGGCCAAAGGAGCTACATTATCACTATGGATAATAACCTCACCACCTTCATATGAAAGGTGGAATTCTTGGTGGATGGGAGAAGAGACAGTGCATAATTAGGCCAACCAAGGCCTACCCAATATTAGGTGAAAACCTAGCATTTCCTCTATAATGATGAATTTAGCAGTGTGGGAAATTCTTCCCCTACCACGAAGGCTATTGTGATGATTCCTCTAATGATGACGCATGACCCATTGAAGGATTTTAGGCACATGGTTTTTTTTTGGTTTGATCTGCTTAGCGAGGCCTAGTTTGTCAACAATGGTGTATGGGATGACATTTTTTGCCGCCCTGTCATCAACATGCACCCTACAGATTTTGCACTACCCAACATGTATTGTGATGAACATGGGTACTATGATGACCTAACCCTTCTTAGGATTGACCTTAATTGCCTCATTACAGAATGCTAGGGGTGTTGATCATGATTCTTGTGGTGCAAGAGGCAACATCATAGCATGGATGGAATCCTCATCTACTGGAATGTCCTCTATGATAGGAATGGAGGTCAACATCTAGACTAGTGCTTCACAGTGGGTAGAGGAGGTCATAATCAATTCATATAGACTCAGTGTTGTGTTCTTTTCTTTAGCGCCTACTTCACTTGAGCCAATGCACCTAGGAAATCCTTGTCAGTATCTGCTAATTTGTTGGTCATGATCTTCTTCATGCAACCTAAAAGATGAATCTCTCATGGAAGAGACTTAGACTTGGCTTTTTTGGCATGTTTGGGGGCCTTAGTACCCGATTATAGCTGGCTAGTGGTGGCCTTTTTTGTTGTCTTGGTCATGGGGACTATAGAAAGGGGGACTAGTTTGGGCAAGCCTAGCACTCTCTATCCTTAATGTTATCTAACCATCTTATTTGTGAGATGTTCATTAGGCCTCCTAGATTGTCATCTAGATGGTCTATTAGTGTTGCTAGTAGGATTGGTTCTTTTACAAGAAAGGGCTAATGTGTTACCCACCACTAGACTTTGGGTAGGTGAGGGGTTAGCATGTTACAACACCCTAATGACAAAGGGTGGCTAAACTATTGCTACCATAATATGCTAAGGAAATTTGACCGCAAAGCGTGTTGTGGATGCTCAAGGTGGAACTTTGATGATGAAATGGGGCCTCAAACTTGTGAAGGCCAAGGGGGCCCCTACATTACTAGAGGGCACATGGACCACGAATGGTTGATACACTAACTCTAGTTTATCATCAATGCAGCTAGCATTGATGATGTACCCTACATCATCTACATTTAGAGGATCCTTGTATACCCTTATTGATTGGTTTTGAGGCCTCACTAGGTTGGTGGCATCGAGCACTAACTCACCTCTATCATTCATCCATTATAGATCATCCTATAGGGCCATACAAAAATCAGTGTTGTTCTCAAGCATTAGGTGATACTGGAAAAACCTATCTAGCATAAAGTTCTTTAGCACAGGGGGCTCATTTGGGGTTATGAACAAAGGGTTCCTTAGGAGCTCGTAGTATCTGTCATGTCTTTTACGAGTGTCATCAAACATTTTCTTATACTGAATGCATCCAACCTTGAGTAGTTGGTCCAAGAGTTTGAAGGTTTAAGGGGCAGAAAGGTATACTTTGAGTGATCCTTGCAGTCAAATTTGGACCTCAAAGCTACTTGTGTTTTTGTCATTGATGATGTGGGTTGGTTGGTTGTTGAGCTAGAGCCAGTAGTTTTGTTGTTGATTGAGGCCTTGGGTGGCCTAATCATTGGCTTTGGATTAGTTGTTTTGGCCTTGTTGTCCATAGTTTCTATGGTTGTAGTTTGTTTCTCCTTGTCTTTATTCTTCTTAGCATGTAAGTTCTTATAGGCCACATAGGCTAGATCCTTGTTGGCTTCCACCACATCTTGTATGCTTTTAGTTTGGCAAAGGCCTAACTTAGGGACAGTGGGGCCAAATAGTATGATTTTGACTTGATAAAGTCATTAATTGCACCCTTTAAGATGGTCATAAGATACATTTCAACTATAGGTTCATAGATTTTGTTCAGTGATGCACTCTAGTGTTGGATAAATTTCTCCATGGGCTCTAGATGGTTGTGCTTGATTTGCATGAGTTGGCCAAGGGTGATTTCCAACTTCAAGTTGCACTTGAAACATGTGATCAATTGACTTAGCAGATCCTCCAAAGAGGAGATTAAGGCCTTGGGTAACATCCTATACCAGTCCAATGCCTTGCCAATGAGTGACATGGTGAAGACACGTATGATAGCATGTGGCCATGCCTACAGTAATAGGCACTCAAACTGAAAGGTCACTAGGTATGCGTTAGGATTCCTTTCACCATTGTACTTGGTGAAGTGAGGAAGTGAGATTCCCATTGGAAAAGTCAATGCTAGAATAGCAGGGCTTATAGGATCATCCTGCTAAAAGTCTACCACGTGAACTATTTTAGAGTAGGAGACCTTAAGCTACTTGACCTCTTTTTTAAGGTTTGGATTAATTGAAATGCCTAATATAAGCCTTGTGGGTTGTGTTGGTTGTGCTAGATGCTATGCCAATTGCATGGTCCATGACCTGGCTACAGGTTGTGGGGCCACACAAGATGCTTTCTGTGTTGGTTGTGCCATAGGCATAGTGGCTAGGACCAACCATGTGTGTGTGGGTTGGATCATCATGGAGGGTGCCAATGACATAAGCAGGGCATAAGACACCTAAGTCATTTATGACTAAGGGATATGCATGATGTGCACATAGGGCTATGTAGGTATGATGGTTGCTAGTAGGGATGACTGAGCACGTTGCAAAAATGCCACAAAAGGCAAGTTGACTAGAGGTATTGCATCTTGGTGTGTGTACTATGTTTGATGAGTCACCACTACATGTGTTGACCTAGGAGGTGACACTGAGGTTATAACTATCTCTAGGAAGATAGGTGGATAGGACTATGGGAAGAATAAATCAGGGGTTGTCTACTGGAAGAAGGTATGAAAAAATGCCTCATGCTCAAAATGAGCTTCAAACTCATCCTACTCTTGTTGTAAGGGCTTATCATAATTTATCCCCACTTCATGCTCATTTGTTTGGATGAGCTAGGCTAGGATCCATCGGTAGGTGATGAGACGCGACCTGCATGTGCCACGATATCGCGTATATCGTGTCTTTCCCTGCAATATCACGTACGCGATATCGCGGTCTGTCACCATATCTATAAATAAGAGGTGGCACTCCCTTCATTTTCCAATCTTGACTAGAAGTAGCGAAGCTCTGCCAGATTGATCACTCCAGAGTTAGAATTTTTCCCATGTGCCCGCAGTAGGAGTCCTAGAGTGAAAGGCTCTTTATTCGAGCAGCTTGTAACCTGAACCTAAGTTGTGTACGGCAATAAAGACGAACTTGCTTGGATAAACCTTGTAGCACGTGGTTTCATTTATTGTTGTTTATTTACTGCTTTCCTAGTGCGTTCAAGTACGACTTGATTACGAGCGTCTACAGACATGTACGGCTAGTCAAGGAATCGGCTGCTTATCACACTTAGGCTAAATAGGTGCCTCAATACGACCACTTCGAGCACTTGCGTTACGTGTGGTGATCCCAGTAACGGTTAGCGTTTGGTAAGCCACAGTTGCATAGTTCAGGGTGTGTCCAGTAAGTGGGAACAAATGCTGACACTAGTTAATTTAGACTTAGATCATTAGTTAGAGTTAGCTAGTTTCTCCACCCTTTCCTCTGATAGCATAGAAGATAAGTCGAAAAATACCAAAAAAATCACATACCTCA
>MNCI01013055.1:18255-61514 GCA_015680685.1 Gnetum montanum
TACCAAAAAAATCACATACCTCAAACTTGCTTAACCATACACCGTGACACTTACAAGCAAGCCTGGGAAGACAACGAACGATTAACCCCAAGTGTTTGTTGTGGTGTTAAGGCATTTAGTCTGCGGAGTTCGACCGGATCGCGCGTGCACGCTCGTATTCGTATGGTTGAGTGTAGGGATACCTCGCCACTCATCAGTATGGTTCAATAAGTAAGATGAAGTCAATGGAGGAAGGGATGTACTCTTGTCCATTTTAGTGGATGAGGTCATAGCCTTGCTTGGCTTCCATGTCTATGTAGTTTACAAATAGGCCCCCTTGTAGCTTTGCACAGATGAAGTTCTCCTACTCATCATTGAGTGTCATATACTTGGGTTCTTGATTGTGCAACCTAAGGGATTTCCTTAGCTCTATAATGATAGAACTGGCAAGGTGGTTAACCCTATTTTCTTATTAAGTAGGTAGGACAATGAGTGTGCTTGAAATGAATGTCAAAGGTCACTCAGAATTCATATGCTAATCAAAAGTAGCGGAAGAAATAGCTAAGTCTAAAAATTGCAAGAAAATGGCTAAGTCTAAAAACTGTAGAAAAATGACTAACTCTAGAAGAAGTCTAAAGATTGCAGAAAAATGGCTAAGTCTGAAGACTATGCTCTCTATGCTGAGAGCCAACTATGCTTTCTACACTAAGAGCCGACTATGCTCTCTATTAAGTGCCCAAAATTTAGCCAAGTGTAGGAATGGATGTCTTGGGATTACTACGTGGGATTCCAAGAGAATTGACGATAGGGTCTAGTCTACACCAAAAAATTGGTAGACAATGCCTACACTAGCCTAAGATCCAACTATTGCTAAATGTGGCAAGTCCATAGGGGTGTTGGGTCTACACTAGCCTAGAGCTAGCTACAGTGATGTAGAGAGCCCGCAAGATAATGACCAATAAAGTTAGAAGAAGGAAATGGATCGGACCTCCTTCTAGCACCAAAAAGCTATAGTGACCAAAAACATCGGTAGCTAGAATGGAACACCTAGAGGTTTGCGGGTGCAAAACTTTAACCTCAAGTCTATGTGAGGGCTTGCTGGAGGTTTACCAATCGAACAAGGACTTACTCGAGGTTTAGGCATTCTAGAATGGTCTTGCCAATCGAACAAGGACTTACCAAATGCGATGCCAAATGGTGCTAAGTGTTTGTGTGGTGTTCACAGTGTCAACAAGATGAGTGTAGTTAAGGTTTTTAGTGCAAAACAAGGGTGTCAATGCACAGTGGTATGTTAAAAAAATCAAAAATACAAGTAAAATGCTAAAATAAAAGTAAAAATGTTGAAAAATGCAAAGGGGAGAGAGTGAGAGAGAAAAAGGCACCACCCTAAATAGGGTTGAGCATAGTTAACCTCAAAATGGGTGAGAAGGTACGTGGCGTACAACAAGCATAGTGGAAAACATAGTCACAATATTAGGATGTTTGGCCACAAAGACTAAAGATCTATCATGGTGTTTGTGCCTATTGGATTGGCCACTATGGTGTGTAGTAGATTGTAGAGGTCTATGGTATCTTGTGATGGTATGCAACTTTTGCATTTCTCTAGTTCACTAGTGTGCCTCTAAATGTTTGTGTGCCCAAAATGCCAAAATGCTCAAATTTTACCAACCCCTAAAACATTGAGGATAGGGGTATTTATAGGCTTAGGGTTCCCGTGGAATGCAGATCGGTTGCCACGTTGTAGTGGGATGATTGGGACTTCACTGCACCAAACTATGCTCTCCACTAAAGTAAGTAGTGTTATGCTCTAGTGTGCTCCAATGGACTCTACAAGACTTCCAGATTGTGACTACACTACCAATTTCATGTTCATGAGCTAGACAAGACTACAATGTACTTGAAAAAATGTGAAAAAATGCAACTTTGGAGACTACACTCTGGGACTACAATGTACACTATCTCAAGTGGGATCAAGCATAGTTACAACTTGGGGACAAAAGAGAGTACAAAAAATATGCATTTTTGCTAAGTATGCTTGCTAAAGGTGTGTTGGAGCTAAGCTGAGTGTTGGTGTTGCATTGTGGAGGTCGTTGGATGCTATTCTGGCTGACTACGCTTAACTATGCTCTGGACTGGGGGAGAACATAGTCCAACACTTAGAAACATTTTTGCAGAAAAGTGATTGTGTGCTAACTATGCTCACCATGGAAGGCTTACTATGCTCCTAACTGGGGTCAACTAGAGTCCCAGCACTTGAAAAGGTTTTGCAAAATCTAGCTTCTAATTGGCTACACTTGACTATGCTCCAATCTGGTGGAGAGTGTAGTCTCATCACTTAGAAAATTTTTGTCAAATTTTTTCTTCCATGCTAACTACACTCAACTACACTCTAGTGTAGTGGAGAGTGTAGTCTTGGCACTTAGAAAAATCTGCAGTTGTTGGCTTGACACTTAGAAAAATTTGCAAACTAGCCTTTAATGCTGACTACACTTTAGTGTAATGGAGAGCATAATCCCAACACTTAGAAAATTTGCAACTTCTTGCTTTGTGATGAAACTTAGGAAAAATTGCAAAAAATCAGTCTTTGGGGCTAACTATGCTCTCTATTGGCTGACTACACTATGATGTAGTGGAGAGCATAATCCCAACATTTAGAAAAAATTTGTCTTATGTTGACACTTCGAAAAATTTGCGGTCGAGAAGCTATTAAAAAAATTTGGTGGTGCTTCAATTATTATGGGGAGTGCTTGGATTAGTACTATTGTTGTTAAGATGGGGATAAAAGACCTTTCCTTGGAAATCTCCAAGAAAAACAAGTGTGAAAAGATTGAGAAGAAGCAGGTTCCATGCATCACATACATTGACATAGGGTGTCATTACCTGCAAACACTATGGATCATGAAAGACACATTTGTCTAAGCATGCAATCACTATGCTTAAACAAAAAATGTTCAAAGGTTATTGTATGTAGTAGTCACAAAATAGGAAGGAACCCAGTGGCTAACAACAAATCATAATGCTAAATCCACAATATGCATGGAACCAATAGAGCTCATTACAAGTGCATACATCGAAAACATGGATGGAATGGAGTGAATTCATAATTAACTCTCATACAAACAATAAGATATATATTAGGGTCAGTTAGAAATCCTAGATAATTTCAAGTAGGAGCCCCTTGAACTTAAGGCTTTACTAGTAGCATTAGAATATGCTTTTGTTAATAATGGAAAGACGGTAATAATAATCAATGCTAATATTGTACAAGAAGAAAAAAAAGATACTAAAGGTAGTAAAAAAAATGGCCAACAGCATTTGCATGGTTATATCATGAGCTAACAGGAATATATCCAAGGATATGCTAGCATCAAATCTATACAGACCCCTCCATCAAGTTAAGGAGGTAGCTGTAAAGAAGATTGAATCCAAAACTTAAGAAAGTTATTAAGGATGAAATTGAACAATCTCTTAAGGCAAGATTCATCTATCCTTTAGTCAATAGTGAGTGGGTATGCCCACTCATCATTATACCAAAGAAAGATAAGAAATAGTGAATTTGTATAGAGTTTTAACTATTGAATATGATGAAATTTAAGGATTATTTCCAATCATCATTTGTGGACCAAGTGTTGGATATAATTATAGGGCATAACTACTATAATTTCTTGGATGGTTATAATGGCTATAACAAAATCTAGATAACACCAAAAGACTAGACCAAGATAACATTCCTAAGTTCCTAGGATACTTTTGCATATAAAAATATGTCTTTTAACATGTGCAATGCCCATGCAACCTTCCAACAACTACTACTTAGCATTTTTTAATAGCCATTTGGTAGTGGTGTGGAGGCCTTCATGGATAACTCCTCCACCTATGGTATTAACTTCAAGCAAGCCTTGGGCAATCTAGAACAGGTGCTAAAGTATTGTGTGGAGACAAAATTATGGTTTAATTGATAGAAAAGCCACTTGATGGTCCAAGAAGGCATTATTCTAGGGTTTTGAATTTTAAAAAAATGGATTAAGGTGGATCCTAAGAATGTACAAGTGATCCAAGGAATCACCAAATAGCCTCAAATTATAAAATATGAGAGGACATTTCTTGAACATACAAGTTACCAAAAGTGATTTATCGAGAATTTATCCAAGATCGTCAAACTATTGATGAAGTTTATGAAAAAGATGCATCTTTTGACTAGAATAAGGAATGAAAACAAAAATTTTAATAGTTAAAGTAAAAGCTCATAGAAACATCCATTCTACATGCTTTGGATTAATCTTGACCATTTCACTTAATGACAAATGCATTCAACTATGCATTGGGGTGATGCTTACATAATTAGATGATTAGAAATGTCCATATTATATTCATTGTACAAGTAGTAGAAGCATTGTAGATGCATAATTAAATTTCACTACCACTAAAAAGGAGCTTATAGCGATTGTGTGTGCTTTGGAAAATTTTAGGCACTATGTGCTTAGATACAAAATCTATCTACACACTGATCATAGTGCCATGAATTTTGTGATGAACAAGTTGATGGTAAGCCCCCATGTCATATGGTGGCTGGTAATTTTGCAAGAGTTTGATCTTATATTGGTGGATAGGAAAGGAATTAAGAACACGGTTACCAATCACTTATCTTGGTTACAATGGGATATTAAGAGGATGAGGAGCCTTCATCTCATCAATTTTCAAATGAACTCCTCTTTGCCAAATCCATTGATGTTTAGAAGCCCAAGGTTACCAATTGGTATGATGATTTTATCTCCTATCTTCTCACATAAGAGACTCCACTAGAATGGGATAATAAGAAGAAACAAAAGGTTCTTCACTAGGAAAAACACTATATGGAAATTCAAGGAAACCTTTACAACATTTGTGTTGATGACATGGTTAGATGGTATGTACCTAATGTCGATCAATTGCACATCCATCAAGATGCTCATGAAGATTCTTGTAGAGGTCACTACATAGAAACATGAATGACTACAAAGATCCTTATGGCTAGGTATTTCTCCTATTTTTGAAAATGTTGTTAAAGAGATGGAGGAATGACCATATGAATTGAAGGGCACCAACAGTGAATCCAACTGCTAGAGCCTTTTGATCTCTAGGGCATTGACTTCATGGGATGCATCACCCCTATGTCAAATGGGAAGGCTTACATTATTATTATTGTTGACTATGTCATCAAGTGGGTTGAAGCTATAGTAGTATTAAACTATCCATCAACCACTACAACATAGTTTGTACAACAATAATTGGTAATTAGGTTTGGTGTGCTAAGAGCACTCATTTCTGACAATGGGAACCACTTCACAGCAACTACTTTTCATAAACTCATGTAACACTTAGGGATGCAACATAAACTTAGAACTTCCTATCACCCTTAAGCTAACAATCAAGCTAAAGTTACCAATAGGGAGATCACTTGGATCCTAACATGAACAATTAGTAAATATAGGAAGGACTAGAGTACCAAACTTAACAATGCTCTTTGGGCATATCGATCAACTTGTAAACTTCCTAGAGGATACTCTCCCTATGAGTTGGTATACAGAAAGTTATCCAAACTTCCAATCCAAACCAAACTCTGTACACTTACAATAGGTTATGAGCTTAACCTTCACATCGATCTAGCACAAAAAGAATGACTAATGATACCTAATATGCTAGATGAAAATCAATCTAGATGATAAATCAAGTACACAAGGTATATTTCAAACAACGTCATGACTCATGAATAAGAAGAGTTAAATTTCAACTGGGTGATAAGGTTCTTTACCAAAATTCCATGCATATGCCACAACAAACTAAATTCGAAAAATTATGATAAGGACTTTATATTATACTTGCAACTTTTCCTTCTAGGGAAATGACCATCTACCACTCATTAAACCCTCACAAATGTTTTTTGGTCAACATACAAGTTAAGAAATTCCTAGAACCTAAAGTAACTAACAATAATAGCACCTCTACCTAGGAATAGGTTGACTCTATTTTCTAGATCTCCTTCTTTTAACATAGTTGTGGGGGAGATGGCCATCCAAAACTGACACCTTGATGAGGTTCACCAATTTTTTACTTTTATCATTTTATAATGTTCTTTACATGTTTTCCATTTTCTTTTTTATTCTATATATTTTTATTTCCCTTTCATTTTTTATGAGGTTTATCTAAGTTTATTAGAAGTCTTAGATTTTTTTATTGCTACTATAATTCTAGAAAGTATTAAAGGAAGCCATCACTATTATCATTCATTATACAAAATATGAATTTCTATCTTTTTGTTATGTACTCTACTAACACTCTATCAATGTTTTTAGAGGTATCAAATAGTGAGATCACAACATCCATCCATTCCATATATTCCATGAGAAATCAGTATCCTAAAAGCATAGGGTTCTTTCATATCAAGATGTAAAAAGTAATCAATGATCTTGATACCTAATGAACTAGGAAATGACCAAGTGGGAATGGAATATGATGTAATCCCAAGGGGATCTAATATGGTTTCTCTCAACATCATTCTTTAGTTTTATAAAATTTCATTGATATATCATCATTATTACCATTGATCCTAAAAGAAAGCACATCTTTACATGGTGTGGTTTCCATGAAAAAAATAACAAAAAAACATGGGAATTCAATACACACCCCTTAGACTAAATAATTGGCAACAAGTATTGGTTGTTGGGCTGGAAAGACATTTTACCCATGCTTAAAGTCACCCTCTAACTAAGGTCCTTTCTACTTTCTTCTTCTATTTTCATCTTCTCTTGGAATGATGGTTGTCCATTGGAATTATCCTAAACTTTTAATCTATGTGAAGAGGACATATGTTGATGTGAGATCACTAAAAGTGGAATGGACTTAGTCTTGACTTGGAGTGAGTTGGCATTGGATCATCTTCGTCAAAAATTCCAATAAGAACCTTATCTACCTAGAATGTTGATTATCTCTTCCACATCCTCTCTCTTTACCATGTATTGATTCATGGTTTACCACCTCACTATGTCATGCCATGGAAAATTGTCTAGTTTATTTCTAGATTATATAATCCTTGAACAATCATTTATAGGTATGGGATTTAACTTAACTCGACCGTTCATCATCCTTAGGGTCCACAAATTCCTTACAATGAAGGTATGCAAGGACACATGAAGACTATGCTTACTTTTGGGAGGACCCACTGGCATTCCTTTGGTATAATATCAATTAAATCCCCTAACCAAGATCACTTGTTTAATCAGTCATCTCAATAGCATTCAATCATCGAGTTTTGTTCTATTTGGCATCATAACTTCATCTAACTCTATTCAAATTGCTTTTACTAAGCTAAACCTACCCTCTTCTATGTTATTCTCATTATTCTCCATTAATTCTAGCTTCCATTGGGCTATTTTTTCTTTCTAAAACTCATTCAAAATTTCTTGATTTCATAATATGAAAAATAGATAAGTATAGTTACATTGATGCAATAAGATGAGTTGATGCAATATAAAAAGTATATATCAATTTGCTTATTTTTCATCATTTAAAAATAGATCTAGAGGAGGCTTTGTAGTTTTCAAATCCTAAGAACCTTCCAAGCCTCATAACTCACAAACCACTAACATATTTTCACTCATTATTTAACTCTCATAATACTAGAGGTAAGCTTTTATGTCATTGAGGACACAAACCTTTCGATTTTTTGTGGAAAATTTTTTAAAAAATTTTCTAACTCCTCATGGTCAACCCTTTAAAATAATATTAAAATAATTACCATAAAGAGTTAAGATCAACAAATAAACTTCAATAGCTAAAAAATAAGATACTATTAAAATAATACATCTTGTTAAGATCACAAAGAAGAATCCAAGTGATCAACTCTTAACACTCAATAATTAAACATAACCTGATCCAACAAGAAAGGTATCTAAATAACTAAATTTTATGAACTAAAAAGCTAATCATGGGTTACTTTTGTGATCAAAAATTGCACCAAAATGAGGATCACAACTAGGAGGGCCTTCATAACCCAAGGAAAAGGAACCCTAAGGAGGAAAGGAAAAATAGCAACAACAATTATAGTAGCTCCAAGAGTAAGTAGCCAAGGCCACTCATTCCATGGGAACTCTTTAGGAAAAGCCCAAAGTGGAATCTATCTGATAGATTTTCACTATAGAGATAGGCCAATCCAGGTAGGATGAGGCTCCTAGGCTAAGGTCTAACTTGGAGGTCACCCTCACGAAGGCTTGTTTGGAGTGAGTCAAGACCAAGGAGGTCCAAAGTTCTATCATTCAAGAACTAAACTTTGGATCCTTCTTGGAACTAGCATTGGAGGAGGTGCTCACACAACTACAGGGGTCTCCCTTGTGGCCCATTCTCTCTAATAGTAGAGAATGGTACATGGGGAGACTTATTTATTCTAGAATAACTAACAAGGAGATACGTTGTTAAAGATTAAGGATATAACCATATTCTACTTTGTTGAGACCATAGTAGAGGCCCTTAGTTTTCCTAACATAGGGGAAAAGTTGGTGAAGATATTGATGTAGGGGAACTCAAAAGCCAAAAATGAGTGGGTCTAGTGATGTTATAGGGTGGATCATAAGGAGTATGGTGTCCTTACCATGACAGAGAGACCATACTTCAAAATTGTAGCCTACTAAATCCAATTATGAAGCTTAGTAAGGTAACCTTCTCCACAATGGCATGCACTACTCTCAATGGGAAATTCCTAGTCAACCTACCCTAGCTTATTTTCCTAGAGATCGAAAAATTATTCAAGGAAAATGAGAAGGGTAGGAAGACACTTCCCTTTCTATGCCTTGTCTACAAATTTAACAAAAAGGAAGGAATAGCACACTACTTAAATGATCTGGTCCATCATGCTCCTATCACATCTTGATAAGAGATGATGAAGGATAAGGCCTCCACCAAGCATTAAGAAGAGGAGTAACCACCGCGACCACCACTTACAACCCCTAAGGCTACACCAGGGTCACTCACAACTACTGAAAGACATAGAAAACTTCAGGAGTAATAACTTCATCAATATTAGGGCTCTTCAAATGGTGGGAAATCATTCATTTACCATCTATCCATGAGCCATCTCGATGAGGTTGCAAGGATCATTAGTTGCTTAGACAGTGAAATGGCCCTACTACTCTCCACACAAACAAACTAAGCACCCAACAAGTCCAATCCAAGTGCTAGGAAGATCATAGTGTCTATTCATAGAGAAACATTTTCTAATATTTTAAGAAATGTTACAACCTTCTTCATCATGTTGGAGAAAGGTGAGGGGGCAATAGTCTTGCTAATGCAACATAAGAGCTAAGAGATAGTGATGGAGGTAGTGGCTAATGGGGTAGCAGAGGTCCTTAATTCTCCTATAGCATTTGTACTAAACATTCATATAATGGAAAAGATTCATAGGTTTGGAGGAGCAAGAAGTGATTAGATGAGCACTATCCAACATGAGGAGGTGTTGGAATAACTAGTTGGAACCAAATAATTGCTTCCAGAGATCTTTGATCTTTCGATAAAATCACTACCAACTAGGTGCAACTGCTCAAGATGAGGGGCAAATTACTAATCTCCAACATACAACTAGAAGAGGCCACTACAACCAATCGATAGTTGGTAACCAAAGTTGTTGAGTTAAGAGCCCATCTCTTTGACCCCACCATGTTTAGGCCAAATCTAACATGAGATGAAGCTTTTCAATAGCTTTAACAAAAGCTTCATACATTCGAGAATGTAAAGGAGATGAGAATCTTTAATGCATCTATGTCAAAGGCTATGGCTAATAACACTAATAAGGACCTATCACAAATTCACAAGGAGAACTTGGTTCTTACTAAGAGCAATTACTACCTATATAATACTAAGTAGTAGAAGGGCCAAACAATAAATTTTATAAGCTAGAAGCAGGAGCATCTTACTAAGCTTAACTTGGATTTGAGGAGGTTGGTAGGAGAAAATCCTAGTCTCTCAATAGAGGAAGTTTTTTCTCTTTTTCAAAAGATAGTAATTAAGGTAGCCATGTGGAAGAATGAAGCTTTGAAATTTGAATAAGAGAAGCATCACTACAAGGACTAGGTCAAGCTCCTCACAAAGGTCAATGAGAATGAAATAAGATTGGCAAAGATGAAGATGAATGAGGCCCTCTAGCAACTCCAATAGAGAGGTGATGGAAACTCAACTTTGATGGAATGAACGCATACAAAAAAAATAGAAATCTACCTAAAATACTTACAAATCAAGGATATGATAGAGTATATGAAGCTTGACAACATCTATTATGCAAACTTAGTAAAGTTAACAACAAGGAGGCCAAGATTTGAGTTAGAGAAATATGTTACCAGTTCCTACCTCCTCTATGAGGTAGAATTCAAGCTCAACAAAAAGACAAAACAAAAGTTGGAGATAGCCAACATAAAGCTTGAAGTTCTTAGGAGTAGATTCACTAATAAATGATCTATTACTGAGAACTTAGCAAGAATAATGAATGACTACTATGAGCTATAGAATCTTGTGAAGACGTTCGACATTGAATGTAAAATATTCACAACCTGGTTTATTAATGTAAAGGAAATGTTTCCTTTAATTCCATGCTCATGGATTATCCATGCACTAGCCCATGTTATTGAAGCTTCTTAAACTCTATGTGATCCACTAAGTAAAGAGGAGAAAAGGAAAGCACTTCTTGATGCTTTCAAACTTTTAATGAAAACAACAATACTAACTAGATCACCTTAGCTACTAGCAGCATGGGATGAAATGATGAACCTTCTGAGTCATAAGAGTCTCCACCTCTAGGAATAGTCTAAGAATTCATCTCATCTCTGATCATTCAATAGGTGCTTACTAAAATTTTGTTATAAAGGGCACTCATTTTTGGAAAAATCGTATAATCTACAACTTAGCGTTAGTTAGAGCTAGTCAGTTTGTTTATCTGTCAATAAATTCTATACTTCCCCAAATTTTTTAAGAAATTTAATCTCAATTTTGTTCACTTGATTATGAGTTTTTAGCCAGTCGTGGGGGTCTCATGAATAGTCAATAATACAAGCAGCATCGACACATGCCTATCGATGTAGCCCCATTAACATATCCTTGTCGACACATGGTAGGATGCATTGACATAGGTATGTCAATGTTGACCTAGTCATTACCTATATAAATGCACACATCCCTTGCATTTATGACACCTTTCAATCATAAAGTTAGTTGAATTCTTGTGGTTTTATTTTTCCAAAGTTAGAATATTTTTACTTTGAGTTCTCGTAGGATGGATATATGAGATTGTACAAAATTGTGTTCAAGTGTTCATGTACTTGGATACATTAGCATGGTTGACAATAAAATCAAGATTTCCTACTTCCATTGTAGCACTTAGACTAGTTTACTATTCTTTTCATTACTTTACTTTACATGCAATGTACATTTATGTTTTTAAGTAATTAATGCATTGAATCATAAATACATGAGTATGACCACTTTGAGCATAATGTACTACTACTTTGTAATTCCAATAGTGGATACTTGGTACACCCAATAGTATACACTTGGTAGTACAAAAACATTAATATAAGTTCAAGATGTGTATGGCAAGTAGGAATGGATACTCTATGTTAGGATAGTTAGTTAGGAAATTAGTTAATTAATTTAATCATTAAATCTCCATTTCATTATCAAGTACTTAGGAGAAAAATATAATAAAAAAATTATAAAAATAAGCTTCTTATGCCTTAACCATATGCACAGTTAAACACAAGTTTGGATTGAGAAGACAATGACTTATAACTACACAATTTACTATTTAGAAATATTGGTAACTTAGGTAACTACGTCTATAGAATTTGATCAAATCATTAGTAAACACTTGTGATTCATATGGTTGGATGTAGGAAAAACCACCACTCATCACATGTCCTTGTAATTTTTCCCAAACCCTTACATCTTCTCATGGACTCTAGCATTCCAGGTTGTTAATTTTTGCTCTTATTTTGGTCTCCTTGATATGCCAAATTCAACTTTCTTAGCCCTAAAAGATCTCAAAGACACACTAAAAAATGCTTCATTTTCAAGGTTTTAACATACCAAAAGGTCAACATAGATACTACACCCTTACCACCTACATGACCTATGTAAGGGAAAATTCCACCATAGCCTCAACAATAAAATGCAATGATGGCCATGAACTTACAAATAGTGACCATCTGAGTGGGTTTGAGCATAAGCCTTGAAAAAGGACTTTCTTCAAATCTAGTAGTTCACATAAATTGTTGAAGACATCTGTGGCTACTAACCCTACATCACTTACTTCTAAAGTTATCATTGAGCAACCTTTAAATCAAAAGTCCTAGAATGTTCATACTATCATGTTGACTCATGCAATAACAAATTTGAAAAACGTAGAACACATTCCAAGGAAAAGATCCAATCTTAGGAGTCCCTTAATTTATATGTAGCTTGTAGAAAATGATCCATGCAAGGCTCTAATAGGCTTAGGTTTTAGAGTGAACTTAATTTCTCAAAAGATGTATAAGACATGTGATGAGCAGCAAGGTACCCCTACATCCAACCATACGAATCACTAAGGTGTTCACACATGATTTGGTCAAATTTCACAAATTTCTAGTGTTCTCATACATGGGGTGTGATCTAGAAGTTGAATCTAATTGTGCAATGATCATTGTCTTTCCAACTACACTTGTGAAGCTCAATTTTATGGTTAAGTGCAATTGAGGCACATGATTTTTATTATTTTATATTTTGTTTGCTTAAGGTTGGTAATTGATTGCGAATAAATTGATTAACTAATTAACCTAATTTAATTTCTAATTAATAAGAATCTAGCCCCACTTTTCATACACATCTTGAACACGTACAACACTATTGGGTGACCAAGCATTAAGTGCTACTAGGGTTACCAAGTGTTATACATATGCTTGAAGTGGTCGTACTTGTGCGCTAGTCTATTTAGCTTAATTAATTACTTAAGGTCTTAATTATTGTATCTTAATTAATCACTTAATTAATGAAAACAATAAATGCATAAATAAATCATTAAGCTAGTCCAAGTGCTACAAGGTTTATCAAAAAGCTCTTCTTTATTACAACACACATTGTAGTACTCAGGCATAACAATGATCGCATAAAGATCCGTACACTCCTTGAATCCTATTATGGGCACTAAGAAAAGTATTCTATCTCTTATACAAATAAATTGTAAGAATTTTTCTAGCAACTAAAATTCTAACCTCCATTAACAAGGCTACGGTGTCATATTTATAAACCTACTAGGATGCCATGTCAACAAGTACACATCAATGTGGAAAACCCTATGTCAGTGACATCCCATCAATGTAGCTAACTGAAGACACTTCATCATACCTCCATGATTGAATGAAAACTTATCCTTAAGTTTTTTACAAAATTTGGAAGGTATGAGATTATTGACTAACACAGAATCCAATAAAACTAACACAACATTATGCCTAGGTGTATGAATTGATATTCATTACAAAATTGTAGTGTTCATGACACAAAATTAAACACTAGAACATGATTGAAAAAAATTGGATAACACATCCTTTAACAACGTGAAGATAGTTGAAAAGATCAGGTGATCCTAGGCAATGGAGGTTCCTGAGGTTTCGAAGGACCTTTTCCTACTTCGAATGCATGCGATGGTTGAGGTAGCTATGGCTATCTTGCTATAGCTACCACTTTCGATGGAAGGTGAAAGGCATTAAAAAATGGCTTCATATTCTCCTCCTTCCTCAAAGGATCATTCACAATCCATGCAGCATCACCAATCTAGACTAGAATGGGGATATCCCACAGACAGGGCATTACTAGGAACAACTCCTTCATATTGATAAACCAGGTAGCAAATTGCTCACATTCAATATCAAACAACCTGAGTGCATTCTACAGTTCCTAATAGTCATTCATCACCTTGGCCAAGTTCTCAATATTCGATCCTTGATTAGTGAACTTTGCCTTGAGAACCTTAAGTTCTGCACTTGCAACCGCAAGCTTCTACTTAGTGTCCTTATGGTGCTTGAACTCTACCTTGTACAACAAGTATGAGATGGTGACTTGTTTCTCCAATTTAGACTATGGTTGTCCAATAGTCAGGATAGCTAGATTTGCATATCGAAGATTGGCAAGCTCTATGTATTCTATCATCTCCTCAATCTGCAAATCCTTCATGCAAATCTCTTCTTTGTTGTAGGCATCTATCCCATCAATGATAGGTTTTCATATCTCTCTTCCTTGCTAGAATTTCTAGAGGGTCTTATTTAGTTTTTCCCTCACTAACCAGATGTGTTTTTAATTAATTTCTTTTTGTAGACCAACTTGATCTTTGTAGTGATTTTTGACTCTCTTAAATTTGAGAGCCTTTAATTTCCAGACAACTATTGTGATTATAGTTTTTTTATGAAGAGCATGGACCTTCTCCATAGAGAGGTTTCTATTTTCTACTACCAATCTTCTCAACTCAGTGTTTGCTCTAGTTAGTTACTCCTAGTGTTAATGGATGAAATCTTCTATCTATTGTTTTTGCACATCAACATTTCATAGGCAATGAGTCTCTATGGTTAATTGTACATTGTTCACTTTGGCTAGCTACTCCTGATGTTGATGGATGAAATCTCCCATCTGCTATTTTTGTGCATCAAAATTTTTTAGGTGATGATTCTCTACCATTAATTGTACATTCTACTAGTGGATCTGATCCAAGGCCTTCTGAATTTTATGCTAAGTGGCCTCTACCAAGGATTGATAGAACACCACTGTCTCCATTGCACCCTCAACCCCTTTCAATCTTGTATGAATCTATTCAAGATCTTCATCCTTTTTTAATGCTAGGTTAAGGAATGTAGGGTCAGCAATCTAGACTCTTATTTTGGCAACCTCCATAGTTGAGCATTCATTTAGCTCTTTGGTTGTTTTGATTTGCCCCTCCAAAATGATGTTCTTTCCCCTTACTTCTAGTAGCTCTAACTGGGTTGCAGTTATGTTTTTCAGAAGGTCAGAGATGTCTGGAATCAATTGCTCAATTCCCACCAATCGATCCAGCAATTATTCATGTTGTGTTGTGCTCAACTGGCCACTTACTATTCCTGTAGACGTCTGCACATCTTTAAGTGTAGAGACATCTAGTACATATGCCACAAGTGCATTTAGTTTTTCAACAATTCTATCAACGACCACCTCTACTATTATCTCCTATTTCTAGTGTTGCATCACCAAAACTATTTTTCCCTCACCCTCCTCTAAGCACACTAAAAAAGCAATGGTGTTCCTAGAGATTTAGGGGAATTGTTACTATTTCGAGAGGGATATCATTACCTCTTAAGAACTAGGATTCAATCTTGTAAGCAACTTCATTCTTTACGTTGAAACGATTAGTTTGCCTCCCTTCATCTAGCTAACCATTCAAGCAACTTCATTCAGGTAACTCATTGTAGACCGGTACACAAATGGATCACTACCACTTGTTCCTACTTGTTTCTCTTGCTCACTCAAGATTCATTCTTGGAGTTCACACAACCATTGAGAAGTTGCAATGATGTCCAACACTATTTTTTGAGTGGATGGTGGAGGTGGTGGTTCCTACTCCTCTTCTTAGATGAATTTTATAGGAACTTTATCCTTCATCATCTCCATCTAGTTAGTGGATGGAGCACATTAAACTTCATCATTTTTATAGTAGGTTATTCCTCCCCTCTAACATATTTTTTTGATGAGGCATGAAAAGGGGAGTGCCTTCCTTCCACATTCGTTCTCCTTGAAGTGCTTTTCTATCTTAAGATAATTAACTATGGAAGGTTGACAAGGAATTTCTTGCTTAGATAAACACACACATGGGCAGAGAAGGTAGTGATCTTACTTGGCCTTATCATTGGATTAAGGTAAAAGGTCAAAATCTTGTAGTAGAATCCCTCTACTGGTGTGAGTGCAATGAACTCTTTATGGTTGACACCATAACACCATTGTATCCATTCTTTCTTAATGCTAGGATCTTCTTGTATTGGAATCTCGATGAGATTTGTCCCAATTTTTGGCAATCCAAGTGCCTCTAAAATGGCTTGCACCGATTAGGACACTAAAATGTAATTGATCTTGACCATTGAACGAGGCTTTCTATTATTCTAGAATAAGAATATCTCTCCCATGTACAACTCTCCACTAGAAGTGATGATGAGCCACATGGAAGAGGTCTTCAGTTGATCTTCTACTTCTTGATTTGCTTGCTCTAACAAAGAGTCAAAATTCAACTCTTAGAGCATAATTTTCTAAACCTTCTTTGATTTGATCTACTTGAGGTAGGCTTCTATCAATCTCAACTCAAGGTTTTCTTATGGAGTTGGTGCCTCATCTTGGTGGGATTGCTCTGTCATTGCTGCTTGTTTTGGAATTTAACGGACAGATTCTACTTCAAACTCCTCCCTAAGATGTCCTATAGCATGGGTTGTTGCTTGTTGTTCTTAGGCCTATTCTTGGCCCCTATTAGTTCATGGTCATTTATCTCATGGCTATGATAGTCCTTCTTCTTATGTGTGCTTTCCCTTTGATGCCATCCATGGTCACAACACATCCAATAATTAGTATATATAATGTGTAACTTATAATGTTTTGATACCCCATCTCATCAATTAGTTACACTTAGGCTAAGGTTTGACCATGGTAGATTGGTTATTTTATTTTATTATTATTTTATTAATTTTAAGTTCAAAGTGTTACCAAAGCTAGTTAGAAGGGTTTATCTTTTGTAATTTGATGTTTTCATGTTGGTTTTTTTATTAAACCTTTCTAGGAGTTAGAAACATTTAGAAAATTTTCTATCAAAAACTTCAAGTTTGTGGCCCCCATGACTAAGAGCTTACCTCCAATAGCTCCCAACTCAAAGAATAGAGTGATTTGGACAAATAATTAGGAAGATATGGCCTCTAGAAGGTTTTGGGCTCTGAAAACTACAAAAACTCCTCTAGCATTTGAAAGGAAATATGAAAAATATGAAGTATTGGCATGTATATATATATATACTATTTTTATGCTACATCGATGGGGTCTTGTATATAGGGTCTCATATACGTAGGGGGTCCATTGACAAGTACTCATTTACGAAGCAAGTAAACAAAATTTTTCAACTTGAATTTCTCAAAAAATACATGGAGTTTTATAGTGAAAGTGGGATCCATGGAGTTCTAGGAAAGCCAAGAATTTGATGTAATCATTGAAGAGGGTCATTGAAAGGTCAAAAATTGAAAAATTGGGTGAATAATATGTTCATTGAAGAAATTTCCTTAAGGAGTGCACAGTTGGATGTATCAAATAGGGCACACAAAGGTTTAGATTGCGAGAATGTCTAAGGATGAGGTACTTAACTAACCCAACCAAGAGATATCCAAGTGGGTCCTTCCCATAGTAGGTACATGCCCTTTTTGCCCTTGCATAACCTTGAGCTAAGGAGTCCATGGGTTTCATAGGTGATTAATGGTTATGAAAGTTAAGGACCAAAGCCCAGAAGAATCTACCTAAGAATTTAGGCACATCAAACCAAGACATCGAAGAAGGATATGGACACCAATAGCGAAGTGAGCCATGGAAAGCATAGATGGATGAGAGAGAAAGTAGAATGGAGTTCCTAATTAAGCTCACATGAAGTCCCTCATGAATTTTGTGGTTAAATGACCTAATAAAATCCATCCTTAATCAAGACCATAACCAACCATGTTCAGTGACTTCGCATCATCACTCTAAGATTGGTTCATCCACTTGAGACACAAGAGTGCTCCCACATATCAATCACCATTCCTTATTGAGTAGAAAAGAGAAGCAAAAAGTGAGAAAGGACCTTAGCTAGAGGTGACCTTCAGGCATGGGTAACATGTCCTTCTAGTTCCATAACGAGTGCTTGTAGCCTGTTATTTTGTCCAAGGGGTATGATTTGAATTTCCATCATCATTTTTTTTGTTCTTCATCATTTTTTCTGTTTTTTTTTGTGATATTTTTTTTAGATGGGAAACACACCATGCAAAGACTTAATCAACTTCCTATTATGGGTTCACACAAAATGATAAGAAATTTATGAAAACACTCATGCACCCAAGTAAGTAGAAGGGTATAAAGAGTATTGAGTCCCCTTGAAGTCACACCCTATTCAAACCCTTGAATCCTTTCCAAGTTTGGAAACTACCAAGGTCACAAGTTCATTAAAGTTTTACTTAATCAAAAGGGATCTCATACTTCCAAAATAAGGAAAACCATAGAGTTTGTGGATGGGTGGATGTCGTGGACTCACTACCTATTTCATGAAAAAGAAACCATGTCTTGGTTATTGGTACCAAAATTCAAAAATAGAAACTAGACATTAGCAATAAAAAAAATAAGTTCAAACCACCATTAACAATATCTACAACACCACTATGTCCTATTGGCGCAAAGCACTTTATTAATAGAAATTTTAAAAATCACACCCAAGATAAAGAAAATTATACAAGAAAGTGTAAAATATTCAAGAAAAATCAAACATACCAACAATGGTGTAAAACAAATAATAAAAAAAACTATGAAGATACATAAATTATTAGCATGGATGACCATCTCCCCCACAACTAAGTTGGAAGGAGGAGATTTGAAAGATTGAGTGAGGTTGTCCATCCAATGAGGTATTCATTGCACTAGCTTTCTTGGGCTCATGCAAAGGTTTTTATTTGTTGAATGTTGATCAGCTGTTTCTTATTTGGACTTTCAAGTTTGTTGATTATCATGGCCTCAAAAGGAAAGGTTTCATCGATTTTATAAGGCCCCTTTCACAATGTTTGAAATTTAGTTTGTTGTGGTACATGTGTGGGGTTCTAGTAGAGGACCTTATCTCCAAGTTGAAATTTGACTTTTCTTATTCTTAGGTCATGTCGTTGCTTGTTGAATGCCTTATGCACTTCATTCAAGGATAGGGCCACTAATCAATTTTCATCTACCACATTAAGGTTGATCAATCATTCTCTTTGTGCTAGACTTAGGTTGATCTAGGTCAGAGGTTGTTAAAAGTATACAAAGCTTAGATTGAATAGGAAGTGTTGGTAGTTTTCCATACACCAACTCATAGCGAGAGTAGCCTATAGGAAGTTTTCATGTTGAGCTGTAGGCCCATAGGGCATTATTGAGTTTTGTGCTCTAGTCTATCATATATTTTCTAATAGTTCTCATTAAGATGTTTGTAATCTCCCTGTTAGTAACCTCTACTTAACCATTGGCTTGGGGATGGTAGGGTGTTGTTAATTTATGTTCAACCTCCAAGCATTTCATGAGCTTGCAAAAAGTGGTGCCTATGAAACGGGTTTCATTGTTAGAAATCAGTGCATGTGGCATCCCAAAACTTTTTATAATGTGTTGTTGAAAAAATCAACTAGTAGTGAATAATGTGCAATCGATGATAGTTGCTACTTCTACCAATTTAGTACATTAGTCAATGGTAATGGTAATGTATGCCTTTCCATTGGACATGGATGTGATGAAATCCATGAAGTCTATGCCCCATATGTCAAAGGGTTCCCATGGTTGGATCCACTATTAAGGTCCCTCCATTCACATGATCATCCCACCATCTCATTAATAGTGTTCACAAGATTAGATAAATTAGTGGGCATCCATGAAGATTGTTGGCCAATAGTACCCTGCCATCAGGATTTTAATGGTCATGTGTCTCCCTGCATAGTGGCCACTGCAAGGACCCTCATGAGCATCTTAAAGGATGCATAGTTGATCAGTATTAGGGACACACCAAGGAACTAGGCAATTGATGCACATCTTGTAAAGGTGTCCATTGATTTCCATTAAGTTCTTTGCCTGATGAAGAAACTATTATTTCTTCCTATGATCCAAATCTTGTGGCATCTCCTGAGTGAGAAGATAAGTGAGGATGCCATCATACCATTTTGGTTCTATGGGTAGTTGGTCATTAATTGCTCTAGAAAAGAGGATTTCATTAGGAAATTGATCAAAGAATGGACTCTCCTCCTCTTTTTTATTTCATCTTAACTGAGAGATGGTCAACAATCACGTTCATAGTTCCCTTTCGATCTACCATCTTATGATCAAATTCCGAAAGATCACCAGCCATCGTATGACATAAGGGCTCATCATTGGCTTATTCACTAAGAAGTGAATGCCAATATGATTAGTTTGTGCAAACACTTTGTACTCAAGCACATTGTGCTTGAACTTTTCCAAAGCATACACCACTACCATCAGTTCTTTCTCCATTGTGGTGTAATTGATATGTGCACTCATAATGCTTCGACTTCCACAATATATGTAATATGGACATTTCTAATCATCCAACTATATCATCACTACTCCCAAGACATAATTTGATGCATCTATCATGACATGAAATAATCTAGACTAGTCTAGTGCTTGTAGAATTGGATTTTCTATGAGTTTCTCCTTCAGCTATTGAAATGCATTTTCACATTCCTTAGTCTAAACAAATGGAGCATCTTTCTTTGTTAGCTCGATCAATGGTTTTGTGATCTTAGAGAAACTCTCTATGAATTACTGATAGTAACTAGTGTATCCAAAGAATGATCAGACATTCTTAACTATTTTTAGTTGACAAGTTATTCCTGAAATGATCCTTATCTTTTCAAGGTCTATCTCGATCCCTACTTGTGAGATTTTTTGCCCCAAAACTATGCCCTCTTTGACCATTAGATGTTTCTTTTTCCAATTGAGCCACAAGTTTGTCTCTACACATCTTTTCAATACTTGCTCAAGGTGGTCCAAGGCTTACTCAAATGTAGCGCCATAAGTGAAAAAGTCATCCATGAAGACTTCCACCCTATTACCAAGTTGCTACTAAAAGATGCTTAAGACCAAGGGTTGGAATGTGGAAAGAGCATGGCACAAACCAAAAGGCATATTCCAATATGCAAAAGTCCCTCAAGGACTCGTGAATGTAGTTTTGGCCTAATCCTCTGCTGCAATCTAAATTTGGTTATAGCCACTATAACCATCTAGAAAGCTATAATAGCAATGTCTAAAAATGGTGTCCAACATTTCATCGATAAATGGCAACGAAAAATGATTTTTGAATGTTGCCATGTTTAACAATGTGAAATCAATACAAACCTGCCACTTGCCATCTTTCTTTGACACAATCACGAGTTGGCTAACCCACTCACTATCCACGATAGGATAGATGAACCTTGACTTAAGAAGTTGTTCTATTTCCTCCTTGAAATTTTTCTTTAATTTGGGGTTCAACTGTCATTGTGGCTGCTTCCTTAGCTTCATGGCTATATCGATATAGATACAGTGTTGGAATATTTGTGGATCAATCCCAGTGAGTTTAGGATATGACTAAGCAAAGGTTGTTGGCATCTGTTAACCACTCTTAATAGTTTCTCTTTTTTTTCAAGAGCAAGTTTAACATTGATTATAACTGGATTTCCATTTTTCAGAAATGCATATTCCAAATCGGTAGTTAGAGTTTTTAATTCTAGGGGCTCTTTTTAAAAATTTTTAGGGATTTCCAACTCTCCCCAATAGGTATCATCATTTTTATCATTTAAGAGTTGGTGATGTACTCCAATTCATCCATGCCTATGACATAAGTGCATGTCAGGCTCTTAGTTAATTTCATGCAAATTATGCCACTCTCAAAATCAATTGTTAGCCATTGGGTGCCCTCTTATTTTGTGGCTATTGCATACAAGCACCTTTGAATATCTGCCTCATTTGCACACTGCCTACATGTGGAAATGGATACTCTTTTCACAAACTAGAGTTTCTGCATGCAGTTGCACCCTATATCATTATACACAATGCACAAAATACATTTCTTCTCAATCTTTTCGAATGCATTTTCCTTGAAAATTTCTAGGAAAAGATCTTTGATTCCCATTATTTCATCAACAATACTTAGCCACACCCTTCCCATAATGATTGGAAAATCCCCCTTGTAGTTCTCAACTTTGATTACTAGGAAATTGATAGGATAATACCACCCACAAAAAATGGTTACAATATCTTCTAACAATCGTAATGAAACAATGATGGACTAGTCTACCAATTCTAATCTAATATTACTCTTCCTAAGAGGTGGTGGGTTCCAAGTAGTATACATCTCATGGGAAATCAGAATAACACTAGAACTTCAATCCAAAAGAGATTTGCATGGTTCATTCCCAAAAATCTCCAAATAGATAAGGGGACTTCCAAGATCGATTAATTTCCTAGGAAGGTTGCCAACCCAGATCCAATCAGATACAACATGAGTTAACATAATAATGTAAATCTTGAAAGGCATTTAGTTTGAAGGGCTCTCAATTTGATGATTTGCAGAGGATGAGGAAGCAACAAGATGACTAGCTACATGAGTTTGCGAGGGCTTAGGAGGGCTATTGGATTAGAAGAATGGTCATTTATGAGATGTAGTTTCCAAATCACTCATTTGATTAACTAGTTGTAGATTAATGATCCTTGTAGCATTACCTTTACGACTAAGTTGGAAGCTCACCCTACATGGATGGAGTAGGTGGTAGCTTTTTTTTGGGTGGAGGACCAGGTGTAGGCACATGAGAAGGGTATCAATGGAATATGGATTCCCTCTAGGAGTTGGAGAATGAGTTTGATGATATTTAGGAGGTGGGTAGTAATGTTGGAAAGGAGAAACATGATCGGAAGAGTCACATTGAGATATGGATTACTGAACATGCTACCCATATAGATCTGGCTTCCTATAAGGGTACTCCTACCATGGTGGTGGCATCCCCCATAACTATGGTTGCTACAACTACTGGCACTGCTCATATGGTTGTGGTGGAATTTCACTTGGATAATAAGGTTGTTGCTAGTGGAACTTCTTGGTATTTCCTTGAGGATATGGTAATCTACTTAGTGTTTTCCTTTTTGATAGTCATGGATTAAGAGCATACACCCTAGATTCCTATAACTATGACACAACAAGGCAACATTTCTTAAGATGTTCATAGTGGCAGATGTCACATCCATTTTCATCATTTGATTTAGTCTCCACAACTTCTTCTACTACAATAGCATTGCCCTTGCTCCTTTGGTAGGCAAGTTCACCTTCTTTCTGCCTCTTGTCATCATGATCACTACTCTGCTCTCTTGATTCTTCTATGATTTTTATAGTAGTTTGGAATTTTTCATTCAATGAGTCTCACATTTTATCTACCTTGGCTAAAATTTTAAATAGATTTTTGGATCAACAAGGTCTTTCATTGCACCACCTCATCAAGAAGTGACTCCTCCTTATTATCACAAAAGTGAACCTCCTTCTTTCTAATAGAGGGTTTTTGTTATATTCTTTTGCACTTTCTCATTTTCTCAACTCTCCTTCCTCTTTTGATATCTTCTTAATTAGCCTTTGTATCTAATGACCTCTTAATTTTGACAATCTTCTTGGGCATAAACCCCAAGGATCCTCCATGTTTCTGAGCAAAGCCCATCTATGATGTGGCTAAGTTGTTCCCATTGAGAGTAACCATGGCCAAGACATTAGTGTAATAATGAATAATATCTACACATGGCAACATCTAATAATTTATGTATTCCTTATTTTTAGCCTTGGATTTTCCTTTACAAGTTTGACACTCTGGAGTATGTCTGATACTTGTCACTAAACTGTTCTAGCATTATACTTCATTTTCAAAATTTTTTAAGGCACAAGCATCATGAAAGGCTTGTAGATTCATTTGAGAATCTAAGTTATATCCCCCCTCAAATCTAAGGATATTTTTCATATCTAGCTACTTGATTCAGCTATCTTTCACATGCCTAGTAGGAATTCTCACTACCTCTATGATGTTAGGCATATTTTAAGTGGCTATTAGATGTTAATCATCATGATCTTAATGACTCATGTGATGTCCTCTACCATTCCTTCATTCATGGTAGCCTCTGAAATTATCATTATTATCCCACTACCTATGATTCTTTTTAGATTCTAAGGAGGAAGCTGATATAGATGAAGAGGGCAAAGAGGGAGGAGGACTACCATCACCATGGTGTCTACCACTTTCTCTCCATTTATCATGGCCATGATCCTTAGAGTGATCATCATTATGCTTATTTGAGTTCTTGCTTCAACTCCCTTTCTTAGATCTCCCACAACCATGGGACTTACTATTACTAGAACCTAAATTTTTAATCATTGTTTTAGGATTTAGGCACAACTCCCCTTCACTAGATTCAAGAGGTGGAGAGTCTACATACTACGAATCCTCGAAAATATATTCCTCATTATCCTTTTAATTTAGCATGAATAATGAGTTAGTAAATCATTTCCCCTTCATGGATTCACAACACTTTTCCTATTGCCAATTTTGTTTGTGTTGTGTCTTAGTGAGATGATAGTCTTGGAAGTTATGATCTCCCACAACATACTCTTCATGAATCTCCTTTATGCCCAACCTTATACATGTTTGGAGTAGCATCTTTGGAACAAATCGATTAGGTGGCTATACAACGTTCTCCTCTATGTCTCCCACTACATTTATTCATCCTAGTGAAGGATGTAAGTAAAATTGGGTACAAACTCATCAAGATGAGTGTACACTACTATGCATTCTTATGGTACTATTAACTTAGAATCATCTTCCCTGTGAGAAGAAGAAGATATTTTTGTTAGAAAAAATTTCTTAATGTGCTTGTAGTACAATTTTGATTAAGTATTATGATTTAACTTTATTGAGTTCATTTTAACAATTTTGAGTAATTTTCACTAATCCTAGATTGATAGTGCATGGTACCTACCAAAAATCCTTAGCAACAATGCCAATGATGAGTGGTGAGTGATGAGTGGCGAGGTACCCCTACACTCAACCATATGAATACGAGCGTTTTCACACGCAATCTGATCAAACTCTGTAGACGGACTAGTTGTGGCACCTAGACAATTATCCTTAGGTTGCAATTCGCTATCTTCCCACCTAGACTAGTATTATATTTGTCACATATGGTTTAGTCTAGAGTGAGGTGTATGATGGGTTTCCTAATCTACTGCTACTCCTGAAGGCAATGGAAAATAATATTATCTAAGCTAGGAGGGAAAGGGTAAGAGAATCTAAACTAGCCTAAGTGCGATGAGCATCCGTTCCTTGATTATCCATACACACCTTGAACTTCGTGCATGACTACCACTAGGATTACCAAGCATAGATCCTAGGTACACTACTAGGTTACCAAGTAGTCACACTTAAGAGCTCGTAATCAAGTCGTACTCATTCTACGTTTTAACATGAGTTTAAGGGTAAGAGAGACTAATTAGGAAAGAAGTAAATAACAATTAAATAAATAAATAAATAAAAGTGAATGTTGTAATGATGAAGTAATCTTAATCTTTATTACCGGTCATGTGCATGTCCAAGTACATCACACTCGAATAAAGGATGCCATACAATTACATTCACCACACTACAGGTAGACACTGGAAAATATTCTATCTCTGGAGGAAGAAAATTGCCATAGTTTTACTACAATCTAACATAAATTGTGAAATAAGGGAGATCTGCCTCTTATTTATAGGAATTGAGGTAGACCGGGATATTGTGTACACGATATCACGGTAGATCTAATATCGTGTACACGATATCGCATAAGCAATATCGCAGCCCATGGGATATCACGGCTATGATATCATGGTAGTGCTATCACAACCACTGTGATATCATGACAGTGATATCACAGCCAGCAAATTCATGACTCATCATACCCCCACAACTGAATGAAAACTCATCCTCGAGTTACAGAGAGAACAAGCTCCATTGATTACACAGTGGATAGGTATGGGATTATTGACTGACTAGGATGGATTCATGCTACAGTGTGGAGTCAGAAAAAAATTGAGACACAACACAAAAGAAAATCCTATGATTACAAAATTAGTGGAACTAATGTAGTTCCTGGTGGCGGTGGCTCCTCCATAGGTGTCTTTCCCTTTTCCTACGTTCCAAGTCTTGGGATTTGATAGCGTTGAAGTATGGCCTAGAGTTTCTCCTCTTGTAAGGCCTTGAGTGCCTTCGCATGTGTGTAAGTTTGCGCTTGTGCCATAGAGGCATCCTAGTCAGCCTTCTCTTTTTCTTCTGCCACCCTTTTATTCTCTATCAATAGTTTATTAAGTTGCTCAATTCTAAAAATGTCCAACTAGTTCTGAGCAACCTTTGGCCCTGTATTCGGAAGGTTTAATACTTCCAAAATGTCTTGAATAGAGAAATCAATAGTCACACCACAATTGTTAACTATGGTTCCTTCTCCCTATTGTGCCAAAATTGGTACGTTTCCCCTAAGTACCAGGCACCACTTTCAGAGAGGGTAGACCATAATGGGGATCCTTTGAGGTGATCCCTAATGGCCTTTTGAAGAAAATTTTGTGAAAGGTCCAAAGTTTAATTCCATGATCTCTACAGTGAATATGGACCTTTCATGGATGGTTTGAACACAATCCTAGGTCAGCGTGAGATATCATCCCTGTTCAGACACTACAGTAGCTCCTCCTTTCGCCTGCCTTGATTGTACAGTAGTAGGGTCTTCTTGGTGGATACTAAATGATTGTTCCTCATACTCTACATGTTGTTTAGTAGGAACTTATCCTTCACCTCTCCTAGGTTGTTTGAACATACCTTGAGCAAGACCTTCTTGTTGTCTGCATTTCGGGGCCATCTGCAATCACACGGGGCCAATCGTTAGTAAGGTTGTTACCAAAGTTAGGTTATACCTTACTGCTTGCCTTAATAGATTTACTTTATTTCTGTGTGATGTTAATTATTGGAAGAACATGTCCCTGAAAGATTATAATGTTGAGTCCGCTTTGCTTATGCGGTTTCCAAATTTAATTTTCTTGTATAGCTAAGGGGATGAAATTTTTTTTGACACATTTTGTTCTTAATTTTACAACTAATTACCCTTAAATATGTCCTTTGGGTGATGATGAATTTCAAAACATTTATGTGCTATTTGGCATGTGCCCCTCCCCCACGACTAAGTTGAACACTCTGGGTTCAAGTAGGTTCAGACGGAATGAAAATCAAAGTACCAGCGAGCGAGATATAGGTCTAAAAGCAAGGGTCTCACAATCACAAGTTGTAGAGAAAAAATTCGAAAAACTCCCCCACATGAATAGTGGAAAATGATGGTAAGTGTTGCGAGGAGGTCACGTATATATATTTTCATCAAAGTTAGGGCACTTAGAGAATGTACCGAATTTTTAATATTTCTTTTGAAATTAAACGATGTAAACTAAGGACATCTAGACGATTATTATAGGGTTCCAGGGTAATTCAACTAGTTCTGAAGGCACGAAAATTATGATGGTATGCAATTTATCAATAAGGACCTCAGATGGTAAAGGGGAGAAAAAGGCTATGTGATGGTTCATAGGAACGTTTGAATCGGAGGGATAGTAATAAGGGAAAGAATATTATGAACAATACGCTGAGGGTAATAAATGATGTGTTTGAGCTGTGTCATAAGTGAAAATTACAAAAGATTATACAAGTGGGTCCTCCCCAAAGTAGGTTCCAACCTAGAATGCCCTTGTGTAACCATACTTAAAGTGTCCATGGGCACTAGAAGGGTTAAATGTAATCTACACTAACTCTACAAAACACACACATGTAAGTATCATTGGAACGAGGTATGAATTCTATGTTACACATGACCTGGCCTACAATTACACGAATAGTGAGATGAGATGAACTAGAGAAAGGGATCGTAAAGATTGGGATATGAGGTAACTGACCCAAGGCACAATGAATCCTGCATGCAAAGCATGATTAACATGTCATTAACCCATCATTCCAAGATCAAGACCAAGTCTATTCCTCTAAATAGTGACATCGCATTGTTTCATCCCATGATGAGAAACTATGAGAGGACCACAACAACAAGGTGTACAATCACTTGGCATTTTATTCAAGGGAGGAGTAACTTTTGTTTTGTGGCACTTTGTTTTTCTGCTTTTCTTCTTTTCTTTTCTTTTTCTCTTTTTTTTTTGAATACTAAATCTAGAGAAGCTGCCAACCTTTAGGCATGGGTGCATGTCTTTCCAGTGGGACCCCCTAGCACAACATTAAATTTTGAGTGCCCTTTGATTACTCTTACTCCCACTTTTCATTAGATCTACAAGGATCTTAGTACAACTACGTTGCATGATAACTCCCACAGACGTCACCGAAGAGAATCCACAAGTCCCCTTGATGTCACACCCTAATCATTCCCTATTGGTCCATCCTTCTTCATTCTGGGTACAATGAACACAAAATTAATTTTAAGTTTTAAAATGTCAAGAATATCACTATACCCTTGAACAGAATCTCTTATTTGTAGAGTGGATGAGTGGGTGTAATGGGCTGACTGTCCACATAATTGATCACTCGAGACATGATAACATAAAACACACCTCAACCAACGATCCACATGAGTGTTTTATTCATGGATGAGATTACTTACAAAGAACATAAAGAGACAAAAATACTAAAAAGACAAAAAGATAAAACAAGAAGTTGAAAAATAAAAAACTGGAAAACAAAGATTGAAAAAAATTAAAGAAAATGAAAAATATTTATTAATCCTGCTTGTTATTAAAATGGGGGATATCCCCCATAACTAATCGGTTGAGGATAGCAAGGATTAATAAATGGAAGATGAGGATCCTTGCATGTTGGAAGTATTGGAACTTGGCCATACTTACCCCATCGGGGTTCACACACTTGATTATAATGAGCATAGTGGGGCAATTTATATGATGTAGTTCTCGGATAACGAGTTGACCCACTATGATATTTGGGACCATTAGATGGTATGCAAGGATTGGGTTGTCACTCTCCATTCTTGTGTTCATTGGGCCGTATTGTTGTTGGAGTGTGAGTTGGTGGCCCTGATGAAGTTACATGAGGTGTTGGGTTCAAAGGTAAGGGTGCACCACAGTGTTGGACTTGTGCTGAGTTGGAGGATGCAGTGGCCTCAGAATTGTGTTTTCCCTTCTTACAGCCATGTTTAAAGAAGGGGCGCTTTTGATGTTGAGGAGGCTTTTCATTGCTGTTGCTAGCATTAGCACAAGTAGCCTTCGTGGGTTGTTGCGGTGGTGCAGACACCTTAGGAACAATTGGTGGCACTGTGGAAGGAGGGAAAGGATGAGAATGTTGAAAGTTAGGAGGCATATATGGTGCACAAGGTGGTGGTTGTTTTGGAGCCCTGGGTTGATAGTATTGAGGAGAATGGTACTGTGGTGAGATAAAGTTTGTTGGCCTAGTTGGAGAAATAGGATGTTGAACGTGATAAGCATTTATATTTGGATGATATGAAGGGTGTCTCCAGTCTAAGGGTGGATTCCCCCACGACTAGGATTTTTTCCACTATGATCGAACACAGTATCTCTGTACAAACTCTGGATGTAACGTGTTTCCCCAATGCTCATGTAAATGTAACAATATTGGGCATTAGCCCTTGGGGTGATCATACAAGAATATATTACATTCATACATATGATTGGCAGTTGAGCTCTTATTTTCCTTTTCCCTTATTTCTGATTGTCTACTATTTCATCCTGCTTCTTGGGTTGTTAAAACTCTATCTCTAATAATGTTGATATATTCTCCACACTTTTGATTCATCCATTCTAACATCTTATTGATCTTTGCCTTGGCTTCTTCTAATGTTTGTTGTATTGTCAAAGATGATATTTCCACCTTGAGATTGGTTGATTTCTCATTTTTATGATCATGGACCTTTGTTAAGTTAAGATTTTGGTCCCATTGATGTTTTTCAACACTCTCCCATCTAGCTAATTCTCCTTCTTCTTTTGTTACCCGCTTAATAAGCTCTTGGACTTGATGGGTTTGTAGTTCATATAATTGACCTTGGGCATACATTCCTCAGGTCTCTCTTGTTTCATTACGTAGGCCATTAATAATATGGTACATTAGCCTTTCCTTGGAAAACCCATGGTCTGGATAGTTGTTTAATAGTGCATAGTATCTTTCTAAGGCCATGTCCAAGGGTTCATGTTGTGCTTGTTGTAACGACAGAAAACGTCGGTCACTGGAAAGTACCAAACGAAGATCCGTGTACACAGTCTTAACCACGGATCCGTGCGAGGGCTGTGCTAGAGAAAACGAATCCACGGTGCCCTGAACGGTCTTATCGATCAGACAGGGACTTATTCAATCAGTAAATTGACGAATATTATGATATTATGCGTATTATATAGATATTCTGTGAAACAAATTGATTCGACGAATCGAAAAAGGAGTAGAAAATTATGTAAATAAATTGAAATAACGACGATGTCAACGCAACAAGGAGAATCAGATTTAAGAAGAATGCGCAATTCCAAGATCTATGTTTTGACTCGAAGACTGAGAATATTGTATATAAAGTTCCAATGGCAAACTCCACTTATCTTGTGCGAAGCATACACAAAATAACAAGAAAACTCTTCAACTAGGAGTACAGAATGAAGCTCGGTCTACCTCGTAAGCCAAAGATCGGATGCAAGGAAGGTCAAGCCTAGATGTCTATCAATCAACTGTTTCTGATCAATAGATCTTGCCAACCGCACCAGATGATCTCTCGATCTCTGATCTGCTCCCTTTGCCTTCAGTAGTCTCTGCTCAAAACTACCAATGATCGCCAATGGAGAGAACTGTATTTTCGCCAAAGGACTGATCGCTCCTGCTGCCAATGCCTAAGCAATTGTCTTCTATCTCTGCTCAAAAGGTGATAGTTGCTAAAAAAGCCCTAGATGAAGATCCCGATCCCTTCACCAACTGGAGCATTTATAGGTTCGGTAGTATGTGGAGAAGGCACGGCCCTGACGACACGTGTCTCGAACCTTCAAAATACTATTGACTTGGTAAACTTTATGTTGAAACTGGTCATGTCGCATCACGTTTTTGGGAAGGGGAGCAAAGTATGCTGTCGACCACTTCCACTGAAGCCGCTTCATGATTACGCACAATACGCTCATTAGCGTATTGTGCGTGTGGATAGCAGGTGCGTATCTGGTACTACTTTAGCCAGCTTTAGGTTGTATTATGCTCGTTTACACTGCGTCGTATGGCAGAGCGTAATAGAGCATGGAAGTAGTTGATTCAAGCTATTTTACGCTCTTTTACGCCACAAAGCATAATAGAGCGTAAAAATGGTCAACTTTACAATAAATTACGCTTGTCTACGCTGCTTAGCATAATGAGCGTAAAGCGACCAATCTGCAAAAAAGAAGAAATCAATCTATTGTGCTTCCTTGGACTTTGACTTTGCTTTCCTTGAAGCTCGTTACATTACTCTGCATAACGGAGCATAAACTCAGCCTTTCTAACATAGGGTTATGTTAAGCAGATTTATGCTGAGCGACACTACGCTATGTTGCGTAATGTAGCATAAAGAGAGAAAACAAAGTAAGGTCAAAATTTGTAAGAAACTTGGAGACTTGATGCTGTGCACCTCTTTGCCTCGTTCTGTCTTCTAGATTTCTGTCGCAAACTTTCACCCGAATCGTGAATCTTTGCCTTAGGCTGATTCGCAATTTCCATGGTGTTTCAATGGCCCCTCTTTGTTGACATTTAGAGGGCTTACCTGAAAGACGTTGACAAAGAATACGAAATACCGAATGGGTAAAAGTACCAACAGCATTCATCAACGATAACTCAAGTGTCATCCTGTCAATGTAGAAGTGCAGAAATGAGGGAAACGAGAGGGAATTCTTATAGAGGTAAGAGGAAAGAGGTTCGGGGAAGACTCAAATGAGATTCGGGGAAGACTCAAATGTGAGAGTATAGTTTTTTCATGCATAAGCAATTAGGCTTTCTCCTGCGATTGCGTTTGCACGGAGTTATGCCGTCATATCGTAGATGGAAGGGTTTGCATAGACGAATTGCATTGCGTCTGCACGGCCTGGATGAGTTGTGTTTCATCCATTTTGCCAACCCCACAAATTTTTTTTCTTTTGCGTCCATTAGGCGAGTTGTGTTACGCCGGTTCATGGACTTGATTGTAATGCAGATGCGGAAAGCATTTCACATTTTGCGTAAGGGAAACAGATGGGATAGCTAAGGAGGGTAATAAGGGCTAGAGGTAGGATGATGGGGAAAATAGGGATGCACTCCTGAGTGGACGGGCTAACTTAAGCGGCTATCTCAAGACGTTGTTTGTATTTCACCACTCAGATGAACGCACCTTTGAGCGACATCCTTGTAGCAAGTAACCTGTAACCAAAGAAGAAAACAGAGGAAACCATTGCTCGGTCGAATCACCGGAGAGGTTGTTGAAACAAGTACCGTTTGGGGCGAGACAGAGTGAGCAGGCCATGAAGGAGGAACCATAGCAAGAGGCCAGGGTCTTCAATGTTGACGCTCGGCCTAGCATATCACCGTCAAAGATCATCAGACTCATCACACCCGACTAGTTATGCAAAGAACTAGCTAGGTGAATTTGTTAACCCAGAGCCTGATAGTGATGATGAGTGAAGATCCCCAAGGTTGTGGTTGATGAGAACTCCTTTGGGGCTTCAGACGGTGAAACTAAACTCTCAAAGGTGCCACCGCTGAAGTGGGTACAGTGATGGCATCTCCGAGGGGTCAGTAGTATGCCTTTCAGTACATCTGAGGAATCAACAGAATGCCTATGAGGTAGCGATGCTGGGGCTATCCCAACATCCCACCCCATTTGTTTTGCAGCTGCACAAAGACAATGACGCTCGCTTGATTCGCATGTTGGCAGTCTGTAGGTCCCAGTTTTAAGTCTTGGTAGACTATCGTTACTGGTTTTAAGCCCAGCAGACCATGGTCCCAATTTAAAGTTTGGACGAACTGAAAAGTGCTAGTTTTACGTCATAGCGGACGGTGGTAGAACAAATTTAGGGTCTTAGTAGACTGTGCTGTGGATGTCAGTTTCATGTCGTGACTGTACCACCTAAAATCATCGGTCTTCAACTGGAAGAAAAAACAGAGGTCGCGGGATCACAGGACGCATACAGAAGACCTTGCCTTCGCCTGAGGGTGAGCTGGAATGCGACAAAGGCAGAGTACCTTGGGTGGTCCGCACACGGATCAGACAAGGATTTCCCCGCGCGTATGCAAAATGCTAATACGTTGGGTTATGCGTAAACGATGTGCGGGCGTAAACAAGGCAACAGAACAGCGTAAAGCGTAAATGGATGCCAACGAAGCGTGAGCGTAAATAGGCGTAACCAGTTCGTGGGCCAAATTGACATAAAACTGTAAAAGGACTTATGTAGCAAATGTAAACAATGATATTGCAGAGTCAAAGTACAGTGCACCCGTCTAACGCAGTCATGTGGGAACACAAGGCGGACGAAAAGCCCCAGCGTATACAGGGATGACTCTAGTTCGCAGGGTAGGCGGAGCGTAGAGAGTATCTGCAGCGTACAAGGCTTCCATCGTAAGAGGATTTCAGATCTGGTGCGCAGCGTAAATGTTCTCTGGTATGCTCCGGGATTTTGCCAACCGACCTTGTGAAAGTGAAAAATGGGAGTTTTTATACAGGTTGTTACGCTAGACTCGGGTTGGGCGACATGTGGCGCGTTGACCGGATGCACACAAGTTACAAATGTACAATATTACAAGTGTTGGGCGTATACGCTATATCAGGTAGGCGTATACGTTGGGTGTGCTGAGCGTGTGAACTTGGGTGAAGATGCTGTGTTGGCGTACATGATGGATGTATACGCTGATGGATGCTAGCATACACGCTGGGCGTATACGCTGAAGGGTGTCCACTTGCTTCAATCCTTACTCTTTGATGTTGTCTTCAAGCTATCATTTGGAGATCTTGTCGTCGAGCATGTGCATTTGCAGTACCTGGGCGTGTACGCTGGGGAGTCGGGCGTATACGCTGTAGTGCTAGGTGTATACGCTGTAGTGCTGGGCGTATACGCTGTGAGGGCCGGGCGTATACGCTGTGAGGGCTAGGCGTATACGCTGGAGATGTGAACTCTGGCGTATACGCTGGGCGATTCCCAAAGTTGTCGCCTGTGTGAAATCTCATGTAGCCGGCGTCGTTCGTAGGTCCCAGGGACCTGTTTGGTGTCGGACAAGTACTAAGCTCCGAATTTTTGTGGTGTTTCATTGGCCCCTCTTTGTTGACGCTTGGAGGAATCGACCCGAGAAGCGTTGACAAAGAAGTGCAAAACACCATAAGCAACTTGATAAAGACGTTGCCCGCTGCCACTCGACGAAATGTCATCGCACCGTGTTCAGTAGTACAAGGGATCGGGAAAGGGGAATTTTGTATCTGGGAGGTCAGGGAGATTGCGGAGATTGATGACTGGTCCAGGGGATTAATCAGGGGAAAGGGGATGCTCTGATGTGCAGCATGCTGATCCTTGTCAATAGCCATTATTTAGCAGACTCGGGGTTCAGACATGCGAGGTATGTCCTTTGGCGGAACAAGGCTCTTGGTTAGTTTTCAAGAGAACCTGTTGGCGGAGCCAAAGCCACGGGGTGATGTGTTACATGCTTTGGAGGAACAGGGCCCGTGTTTAATGTTTTAGGGGGGGGACCTGTTGGCGGAGAGCCAGAGCCATGCAACTATACGCTTCTTGACCATTTTGGACATGAGTACTTGGTTTTGAGGCCACTGCCTTCCTGCCTGGGGCTTATATGGGAAGTGCCAGGAATATTTTTTTTTTTTGTGCAGCATAAACTTTTTCTCTACTTTTGTACTCATGTGTAGTTGCTGTGCTGCGTGTGCAGCTGCTTTACCGTGGTACAATGTTTTAGATGTACTGGGTGTGTCAAGGGGATGCCAGGGTAAAATGTGTTGGCGAATGGATAAAGAATTTTGTCGATGAATGGGGATGTACTAGTGAATGGTTTGATTTAGTCCTGCCAGGTATGCTGCAAACATTGTCTTACCTTGCTGCTTATGGCGAAGTGCATCTTTGTGCAAAACTTCTGGGTGTCATCCTGCAAACAGAACACCAAGGAGACAAGAAAGACCATGAGTGAATAGACGAGCTTAGACTTACATGGCGGCCAATGGCGCAGAGATGCTGAAGGAAGGCAGGCACTGTGGTTAGATGACAGCGATACTGATAAGGGCGATTGATGGCGAGCGATGCAATGAAGCTGATGAATGAGCATGGCGACGGAGTGATGTGCCGGATGTGAACTTGCTATTTTATAGTCTTAGCAGACTGTCGTGGGTTAGTTTTATGTCATAACCCATTGGACATTGCCTATTTAGCGTCGTGACGGACGTTACATTGCCAGTTTCTCGTCTTAGCGGACTATGGCGAGGCAAGCTAGTTTATAGTCTTGGCAGACTCGATTGGTTAGGACGGTGGCAGTTTATTGTCATGTCGGACAGACGCTAGTTTATTGTCCTTGCGGATGCTGTGGTGTTAGTTTTAAGTCATAACCCAGGACTATGCTGTGGTATCAGTTTATAGTCGTAATTCCAGGACTTTCACGTACCTGAGCTTGTATTCAGATGTAGAACAGTTTTAGGTACAAATGATTTGTAGGATTGGCAAACTCGTTCCCTTCCATGTCGGCTAGCTTGAATGCACCATTATCGAATGCTTTGATGACCACATAAGACCCTTCCCAGTTGGCTGAGAACTTGTCCGGGTGTTCCCGAACAGCCTTGAGCACGAGGTCACCTTCTTTGATGGGGCATTTGTTAATGTCATGCCAATGTCGCTGTCGTTGTTTCTTTTGGTACCATTCGATCTGATCGAGCGCACGTGTGCGTTCCTCTTCCGCCGAGTCGAGGTCAATGATGCGTAGATCATTGTTCTGCCTGTCGTCGAGGAGTCCAGATAATGTGATCCTTAACGATGGTACCTGCAATTCCAAGGGTAAGACAGCTTCTGAACCGTAAACAAGGCTATATGGCGTTTTACCTGTTGACGTTCAGTGTATGGTGCGGTAGGCCCATAATGCATATGTTAATTGCTCGTGCCATTTCCTTTTGCTTTAGGTTAGCATTTTCTTAAGTATCGTTATGATCGTCTTATTGGTTGCTTCTCCTTGTCCATTGCTTTGAGGATAGTAAGGGGAGGAAAATGAATGCTTGATCCCTAGACGGTCGCAAAAGGTTTTTGTTTCGGCACTACTAAATTGCGGCCCGTTGTTAGTGATAATTGTCAAAGGGATGCCAAAGCGGGTTACAATGTTTTCTAGAATAAAGTTGCACATGTGTTTAGAAGTCGTTTTTCGAAGGGGAGTTGCTTCTACCCACTTCATGAAGTATTCTGTCACGGTTATGATGAAGCTGTGGCCTGCAGAAGATGAGGGTGTTATCGGGCCAATAAGGTCCAATCCCCACTTCTGAAAAGGCCATGTTATTTGTGCTGTGTGCAGTTCGTTTGGTGGTACATGTACTAGGTTACTATGTTTTTGACAAATATTACATGTTTTGACTTTGGAGAGACAATCGTGTTCCATGTGTGGCCAATAGTAGCCTAAACGTCTTATTTTCGTGGCCATGGATTTTGGTGCTATGTGTCCTCCACATAGTCCCTCATGTACTTGATCAACAATCATTTGGGCATCAGCACTACTTACGCATATTAGCAATATACCTTCATAGGATCGATGACACAATGTATCCCCTACTAGAGTGTACTGCCTAGAACGTTTTTGTACGGCGTCCTTTTGCACATTTGTTAGATGTCGTGGGGCTTCGCCACGTAGAAGGTACTCTTTTATGTCATCATACCATTCTATCACGTGTGTTGTACTAACAGATGCGATCGGCAATATGTCGGAGGTTATTGGTTCATCGCAGTTGATTACGGAGCTTGGCAAGGCATAGAACATGTCGAGCGATATATTTAACGCTAGTGTGGCTAACGCGTCTACGATGGTGTTATCATTTCAAGAGACATGTTGCACATCAATGTTTTCGAATTGTTTCATTAAATGTTTTGCCAAGTCACAGTATGGTTGTAAATGTTGGGCTTTGCACGTGTAAATATCTGTAACTTGGTTTACGACCAGTTGTGAATCCCCTCTGACTACTAGGCGCGTGATGTCCGAAGCCAGTGCTGCTGCGAGACCTCTAAGGAGACCTTCGTACTCTGCTATGTTGTTAGTACAGTGAAAATTGAAGCGATAGGCAAAGGGTCGGATCTCCTTGGAGGGATAAGTGATGACAGCAGCCACACTTCCTCCTCGAGAGGTGGATGCTCCATCAAAGTTTAAAATAGCATCGTAGTCATCAGGCACTGTGTCCATTGTGTTTATACTTTCATTTGGGAATTCAGGCTCTATGGTTGCTTGGTCATGCGTAGGTGATGCGGCCATTTGATTCGCTATGGCTTGACCTTTGACTGATGATTATGCTACATAGTACAGGTCAAACTCAGCTATCATGGCTTTCCATCGGGCTATTCGACTCATTTCGTAAATGTTTCCTGTTATAGCTCTCAGTACATTGTCCTTACAGATTATGTAAACTTGATTACGGAAGAGGTAATGTCGCCATTTTCTTAGAGAAAAGACGAAAGCTAAGCATGACCTCTCCACATCGTTGTACTTCTTTTCATGGGCAACTAAGGCATGGCTCAAGTAATATACAAGGACTTCAGTTCCGTCATCTCGTTTCTGGCAGAGCATAGACGCAATGGACGATTCTGAAGTGGCAAGGTAGATGTAAAACGGTTTGTTGTTTTGGGGCAGGTAGACCGTAGGCAGTCGGGCAAGTGCTGTTTTGATGTTTTCGAATGCTTCCTGGCACCGCGGAGCCCATTCGAAATGGACATTTTTACGTAACAGGTGGTTCATAGGTTTTAATTTGTCTGTCAGTTTTTCTATGAAGCGCCTAATGAACTGTAATCTACCTTGTAGACCATGAAGCTCGGTAAGGTTACTCGGGGGTTTCAGGTTTGTTATGGCTTTCACCTTATTGGGGTCTACTCGTATCCCTGATTCAGAGGCTATAAATCCAAGAATCTTGCCTGTTTTGATGCCAAAGACACATTTTTTCAAGTTAAGTCTCAGTTCATATTTCAAACAATGCTTTAGGACTAAATTGAGGTCTTGTATATGTTGTTCGGTTGTTTTTGACTTAACTACGATGTCATCCGCATAATCGTTGAGTGACCGTAACATATAATCACTAAAGATAAATGTCATGGCTCTTTGATATGTGGCCCCTACGTTTTTGAGACCAAAGGGCATCATGGTGTAACAAAAGGTTCCCCATGGAGTCATAAAGGTTGTTCGAAGTTGGTGTTCTGGGTTAATGTGTATTTGGTTGTATCCCGAAAAACCATCCATAAACGATAGCAAGGCATTTCTGGCAGTCGAGTCAACGAGTTGATCGATGCTGGGCAGGGGAAAATCGTCTTTTATGGTTGCTACGTTTAAATCTCAGAAGTCGATGCATAAGCGAATGCTTCCATTTTTCATCGGGATGATGACCATGTTTGACACCCACTCGGCGTAATCAACAGCCCAAATGAAACCAGCTTGTAAAGCTTGGTGATCTCATTGCGAACTGCCAATGCCACCTCGGGTCTAACCTTTCGCGCTTTTTGTTTTACCGGTCTTAGTTTTGGGTCAAGGATAATGTTGTGTTGAACAATTCTAGGATCTAGCCCTGGCATGTCCGTATAGGACCAAGCGAACGCTTTCATGTTTTCCCTAAGCACATGCTGAACGTCTTGGGCCAAGTGTGATTGTAGCAGCATACTTAATTTTAAGATTTTGACTTCCCCATCAGGCATGGTAATGGGGGTTTCAGCCAATGGGTCTTCGGTGATGTTTTCAGCTTCTATGTCAAGAAATTTTCTCATGCCTTGGTAATTGTCTGTTGTTTGCTGCATTGAGGCTATGACCACATCGTCCATCAGTGGACTTAAATTGATGAAGTTTATGTCAATGTCCTGTGTAATGATGCCGTGTGGTCCGTCAATGGTTAACGGTGCAGTTAACTACGAGCAGTCCATTGAGCTTGCTCCTGCCATTAAACCGAGAGTTGCATAAGCAAAGGGGTGTAGTTCTATTTTTCTGGTGCTTTTAAACTATGTGTACGTGTATAATGGTGGATTATCATCACACCTGAACGCATGGTAGTTTAAGGCCGTACCGGGCCATGGTTGGCAGTTTAAGACCGTACCGGGCCGTGATCAGATGGGGAAGTGGCAGTTTAAGGCCGTACCGGGCCATGATGGACAGGGTTATAGCAGTTTAAGGCCGTACTGGGCCATGAGCGGCAGTTTCAGGCCGTACCGAGCCATGATTAGCAGTTTAAGGCCGTACCGGGCCATCATTGGGTGAGGAAATGGCAATTTAAGGCCGTACCGGGCCGTCATTGGGTGAGGAAATGGCAGTTTAAGGCCGTACCGGGCCGTCATTGGGAGTTAGCGTAAATGTGTAAAACAGGGTCCATGGAGGAACCAGGATGTAATAATCTCTATTTTTATTTAATTTTCATCATTTTTGGGGAAATTTTGGTGAATAGTAGGCAAAAAAGGCAAAAAGGTAAAAAACAGAGCAACGTCGGCGTAAGCGATGGCGGTGTAAGTGGCGGCAGCGTCAGCATCAGCGTCAGCGTCATCGGGCACTATATAAAGGGAAGGGGGGGTCCATTTGTTTTACTGGAAAGCGACAGCGTAAACCTGCTAAGGCGTAAGCGTAAACCACGATATCTAGCGTAAGCATAAACCTCAGCGTAGACACCTAAGACTGATCCCCAGCATAGACGCAGAGACCCTAGCGTAGACGCTGAAGTTTAAACTTCTCAGCGCCAGCGTAGACAATTGCTCAGCGTAAACTTAGATCGTCAGCGTAGACACTCCGAGATGGGCAAGGGAAAGAGGAGGGCCAGGGGCGGAAGGGTCCCGATCTAACCTTCGCCGAAGAGACGGAGGCCATGTTGCAGGGTCTGCCCAGGCCAAAGATTCCATCGTGGCCTATGAAGTCCCACAGGTAGGCTCTGATTCCTGCCTCTGTTGTTTCTGTGGTATTTTCTGTTTGTAGCGTAGACGGTCTCGGCGTATACACCGAGCGTAGAAGGGTTTTCAGCATAAGGGTTTTCGGTGTATATGCCAGCGTAACTGCAATGTAGACGGTGTTTAGTCCTTCTAGCGTAAACATTTTTTTTGTGCATTGTGTTAGCGTAAAAGTTTGTCAGCGTGTTTGTCATCGACGTAAGTTCTGTCTCTTGCGACGGCATATACGTTGAGGGTTTGTTCGGCGTATACGCTGTACGTGTACAGTTGTCTTTTCGGCGTACCGCTTTATCTTTCTGGTGTAAACTATTTACGCTGAACGTGAACTTGGGCGTATACGCCAAGGGTTTACTCAGCGTGTACGCTGCGCGTGAAGGGGTTGGGGCGTCAGCGTAAAACAGATCGCCGTCAGCGTAAACGCTGAGCTGGCTAGTGTGTACGCTGAGTTAAATTTCGTTCTTTGCGCTAAGTATTAGTCGGCGTATACGTTCAGCAAACAGCATTTTTTGCGCTAAGTGTAGGTCGTCGTATACGCTCTGTATATATCGGCGTACACTGTATGCGGCGTATAAGCTGAGCGCGAATCACAGGCGTAAATCGTGGGCATATACGTTGTGTACAGCGTATACACTGGGCGTAATTTGTGTTTTTCGCGCTGTAGAGTTGGCGTATACGCTCTGTGTACAGCGTATACGCTAGGCGTAAACAGTTAGTCAAATTTTTAACTTTTTGCCGATTTATGATGCGAACTTTCGTTTTGTGGCATTATGATTGGTTACAGGGACAGCAAACGCTTTCTTATCGTGGTTGAACTCATCGGGGTGCTAACATGGGCTGGCCCCGTGGAGGAAGACGATCTTCCCCCAGCTTTATTTGTGGATGACAAGGGGGTCTGGCTCAGGGAAGGTGCTGGCGAATTTCTGGCTTTCTTGTTAACCAATTTCGAGGTGCCTATGTGGTCGCATTTTGACGAAGTGACTGCGCGAAGTGTGGTTGATGTAATACTGCTGGGGGCTGTAGAGGGCGTAATGGTCTTTATGGGAGACATTAACGAGGGGCCGTTTGTGGTTGAGGATGGCACTACCCACGGGCCCAAGTCAAACCGCCCGTTAACGCACGTGTGGGCATTGCTGCCACCGGGGTTGGATTATGTCAACAATACATTCTTTATAGCTGCCCGTGCACATATCTTGTTCCAGAATCCTCCTGGCACGGTATACCAAATAGCCAGGTGGGACCATTTACATCTATTGTTTTGTCTATTTTCGTTTGATGTTGGTTTCTTTTTTTAACGCACGTTTGTTTGCAGACCGAAGACCAACCCAGACGGGACCCTCATTGAGGATGAAGGGATAGCCCTCACTCGCACTACTCTGGAGGCCTTTATGACGGCCCCCACTCTTCGTGGGGTCGTTCTGGCTCAGACGAAGGGTTTGATGGTCCGCTTCCATAATCAATTTTCCAAGGCCTTTGCGATGTGCAAGGCTCGTGGGTGGCTTCACGAAGATTGGACAGATCAGGGGCCAGTCTTTCCACATAACTTTCGCAGCACGTCCAAATCTGCCACTAACGGTGGGTGATAACATTTCTTAGATGCGTTAGTGGGTTTGTTCAACTGTTTGGGACTATGCCGATATAACCGTTTTAACTTGTTTAACAGTTGATGCACCTTCCGGTGGGGGTCCCGTGACGACAGGGCGAACTGAGGCCACCTTGTCAATGAAGTTCGGGGGGTGGAGAAGGTGCAGAAGTGGCTATGTAAGCAAGCTTCACCGTCTCTCACTCGTTGCCTAGATGATGCCGGCCTCCTGAAGCTTTTTATAACGCCTAGCCCTGATGTCTCAATCAGGGAGATGATTGGGATCGTGGACTCTTTTAATGAGTCTATTTCTCAGTACAGCACCCGGATTAAGGGTGTTAAGGTGGTGTTTCATCTGTCGCCTGTGTTCTTTTCTAACTTTTTTGGCATGCCGGCAGATGGCCTACCTGTAGTATTGGACAGGTCTCATAAAGAGCTCCAAACGATCTGCAAGCTGGAATCTTGGCTTGGTGTGAGTAAAAACACCAAGGGATTCCCGATGCAGGGGAAAGCAAAGGTTTTTGAGGTGAATGAATTATATCCCCTGTTTCGGGCATGGGTGTTTCCCAAAACCCTTTCTCAGGTGCGGAGTTTTGGGGTTGAGGCGGTGCGCATCATACGAAGTATCTTAGAAACTGGCATGCGGTATAACTGGGCTCAATTTTTGTTGGCGGGCCTGCATAAGGAGATAGTGCGATTGTGCTCGAATATCGAAGCACAATCGCACTTCACCTTTGCCTTCTTCGTCTGTTATCTCCGCTGTTTTGCTGAGTTTCTTGTGGTGCGTGCAAACAACAAGTTATACCGCATGGTCAACTACGGGATCAGGGTCAACTATCCCGCCCGTGGGTCAAACATTTGTTTGTGACAACGAGATCGCAGGATGCCCCAGAAGGCATCGATGAGTCCGTGTTTGTTACTACAGGGGGATCATCTGGCGATTCCATCCACACACGGGATAGTCTGGGGGTGGAGCCAGATGATGTACCTTTAACCGCCAGATGGGCAGAGCGGGTTATTAAGGAGACCATTGGGAAAGCCAAGTCGAAATTGAAAAGACCTGAACGCACCACGGAGGAAGTTGCTGATATAAACCAACCATGCGTGAAGTGGATACGCTTCAAGATACCTGGTAAGCGAAGCTCATCTGCTTGTTATTGCATCATTTTCATTCATTTATAACCCCTACTTCAATTGCTTACGTGTCGTTGTTGTTTTCGATTTGATGAAGTGAGGAAACAGGCCTTAGAAACCATCAGAGAGGAGGAGGATACGCGTACCGAGGAAAACAATGAGGAGAAAAGCCCATAGAAGAGCCAAGGCGGGGGAACGGAGCTATTAACAGAGAGGACTACTGACACTGAACCTTTAGACGACCCAGACGCTATCAACCAAATGTTCAGTAGCTTCCTCAAGGGTGACTTGGATTTGGGCGATCCCCCAGAAGGTGACAAGGATCAGGGTATGTCTTTGCTTCTAGTTGGTTTTTATTATTTTTTTAAATTAATTATGGCTCCTACGTTTCTTATTTATTTTCGTGTTTTTGGATTAGATGAAGCCAGCGGTACCAGGATGGTACGGTTGGACGTTCCCATGAAGACGGTTCCCCCTAAGAGGACCACTGAGGTTAGTCCTTCCCGTACCCGTCAGCCACTTATTTGGTCAGAGATGCCAAATAAGACGGACTTTGTGGATGGAATCGTGGAAGAGGTCGTTGAACATCTCCAAGAA
>MNCI01013056.1:0-20475 GCA_015680685.1 Gnetum montanum
ATCCCACAAGTGATACCCCTTAACTCCATCAACATACCCTAAGAAACATTTCCTAGACTTTGGGTCCAACTTCAATCTTTCTTGGTCATTGTACATCACATACACAAAACTTCCAAATGTATGAAGATGAGAATAAATAGTTAGCTTACTAGTCCACATTTCCATTGGTGTTTTTAGATCAATCATAGTTGATGGATAGGGATTGATTAAATAGTAGGTGGTATTGGCTGCTTCTGCCCAAAATGACTTGGTTAGATTTGCAACCCTCAACATTGATCTTGTTTTTTCCAACAAGGTTATATTCATCCATTCTACCACTCCATTTTGTTAAGGAGTGTGTGCCACTATGAACTACCTCTTGATGCCTTCTTGTTAACAAAATGCATCAAATTCATTACTTGTATATTTTCCTCCATTATCCATCCTTAGACACTTAATCCTTTATTCAAACTCAAGTTCTACTTGTTGTTTAAAAACTTTGAAGACTAAAAAGACATCTACCTTCCTTTTGATTGGATACACCCAACATCTTCTGAAGACTAAAATGTATTTAAGGAGTATTATGAAAATGCTAGAATGCTATACTAAGTAGCATTAATCACAAGACATTAATCACAAGACATGCTTAGGATTATTTTTTATTTTATAAATTACTTTTTGAAATAGGTTTTTAATAAGTAGCATGTATATATCAATACTTTTATCATATAAATTTAATAAGGGCATGATAAAGTAAATTAAATATTGTAAAAGCTTATATTACAAAACATATAGAACATTGAAGGATCATTGTCTTAACTTCTTTATGTAAACTTGTAGTTTAGTATCAATTCATATTGTTAATTATTAGAGTTTGTGTTTTTACATTATAGAAACTTTAATTTACAAAGATTAATATAAGACAAATTCTCTAAAGTAGTTCTTGAGGATTTACTAGATTGTGGTTGGTATTTTCAAGGGAAGCAATGGTTGAGAAAATGGAATATCTCATAGGATAATTCCCAACATATTCACCAACTAGTCAAATAGTAGGTTTTAACATAGATGTGGGACAATCTGGAAGACAAGAGGTAATTTTATTTACACTATGTTAGATCTAATAAACTAGATGTAGAAGCTCACTATCTCTCAGCCACTATTCCCATCAAGTATCAAAATTCTATCAACATACTTCAGTTTTAGTTCTCATCATCTTAGAATTGAAAGTGGAAAATGGATTTAGCTCCCTTGAGAAGAGCACATTTGTAGGCTGTGCAAATCAAAAGTCTTTGAAGATGAGTTACATGTGTTTCTTTCTTATGATATGACTACCATTTGAGACAACATTATAATATTACAACAAAAGACCTATATGATTTTTTTTTGATACCCCAATTGGTTCTTGCTCAGTTTGAAGAGTCTATCTTCATTTTTCATGAAAATGTAATATCTATCCAATAGATCTTATGGGTCTTTGGATGTAATAAAGCTTCATCATATTTCACAATTTTACAATTTCTTTATGTACATAGTGAAATATTTCATGGATTTAATTCTTGAGTAGTGACTCTTCATGAAGTCATTCAATCATCATTATAAAGTTCATGATCTTATTCCTTCAAGTAAGCACCTATGTAACAACCTCCTTACCTAGCCTTGTGAAAGGAAGGTATTACCTAGGTCTAACCTACTAGTGAATCAAAAGCATACACAACATTTCTTATGCTCATTATTTAAAAAAATAATATAATAATGTTATATATAATATTCCTAATTCATAGGTTAAGTTCCTCCAACCTGATTCATTGCTTAAGTTCCTCAACAATGAGTATTTCTCATTTTCTTTTTAAATCATTTAAGTTCCTCAACAATGAGTATTTATACCTATTTCAGCCCTTGAGGTACACTAGAGAGTATCTTTCTCTATTTCTCTTTTATTTTCTTATCCTTTTTACTAAAATATATTAGAAAATATTTTCTTTTCCATTTATATATTTTATTAAGCATTTCTAGCATGAATTTTTAAGCATACTTCGTATACAACAAGCATTTAAAATTTTAAACATGGTATATAAATAGAATATATGAAAGAAAAGGCAACATTCAAAGTTTACTAATGTTCCAATCAATCACTTATACTACAATCATTAATGCCGAAACTCAATGAGAAGTGATTTGTTACAATACTAACATTAGAGGTTAGAGATATATGTTAAATATGATATGTTTTTAAGAAAGAAACAAAAAATAGAGATGGATATTATATTACAATATTTGTAATTTTTATTTTTCAATTATATTAGATTAGGAGGAATTGAAAGTAAGAATTCTAAAATGTTGAAAATTGCAAATATGGGAATTAAACCTACAACCTTTTAGAATATATTTTAATTTAATTTTTACAAGTGATCATGAAAAGAGTTGAACTCATGACCTAGCAATATGGAAAAGGTTAAAAAGTTAAAGAAAAGGAAAAATAGTTTCCAAAAAGGAAACAATTACAAGATACAACCCATCATCCCTTAAAAGAAAGGATATTGGGAAGAGGAAAAAGGTAGAAAAGAAAAAGGAAAGAATGTGTGCATATATATAAAAAAGCAAGAGCTCAATTAGAAAGGAGGATGGTTGGAATTGAACAAGAAAAGGAGATTGTGGCTAATATAGAAGATAGCAAGTTCAAAGAAAATTTGAACTTAGCAGCAATCTAACAATGTAATTAATTGTTCTTGATAAGAAAGAAATCTAAGCAAGAAGGCAAGATGAATCATTCTCTTGCTATATGTGGTGTACATTATTGGCTAATTATCTCAATATCTTAGCTTATGCTTTATTTGGCTTGAACATCTTTTTTATATTTGAATCAACTTTAACATATATGTTGTTGAGATCTTGGAATGTTGAATCCTTGATTTTATTGTTGGATTACATTGCTTGCCCTTTACACTCTTAGGCCTAAATGATTTGGGTGATAATTGTTTCTATGATGATTAAGAAATACCCATAATGATTTGGGACATTTTTGGCATAATGATTTTCCAACATGAGCCAACAATCCTTGATATGAGGATTAGCACTAGTGGCAAAAAATGAGAGTATCCTTGGACCCATGTCCATTTTGTGATTTTCTAAAATTTACAGAAGTGTTGAATTCTTGGTTTCTTACTAGAATTGATTTGATGAATTCCTTAATGCATAATACTTGAATGTGAACCTTGATTCTTAGTTTTATACCCTGTCATGTCTAGTTTTTGATCCCTTTCTATGAATCTAATGAAGTGGGGAAAATCTAGCATGTTAGTTTAAGGTTATTATGTGGGTGATTTCTTTATTCACTGCTATTCAATTATTAAGAATTCTCTTAAATTTTAGTGGTATGCCTTATAATATTTAAACTTAGAAGAATTAAATTCATTTTATTTTGTATTAACTATTGTTGGAAAAATAGAAAATGTTATTATGCCATTGAATAGAACAAAGGTTACTGATTTATATGTTTCATGTGATCATTTATTTGGTTGAATAGATTTGTCAATGAAAAAATCATATGTACTTTTATGGTTTAAGAAAAAATTGAGTTTGATTTTTAAATAGAAAAATTACCAATGTTGGAGGAATCTGCATAGATTTTATATTGGTTGTTTGTTTTTCATGATTATCTTTTATTTCATGAAATTAGTATTGGTTGAAACTAAAATCCAAATATTGTGTTTTATGCAAGTTAGATAGTGTTGATCTCTACTGAGGTAACTTGTAATTACCTTCTTTTACTATTATTTTAATGTAAAAATATTAGAATATCATGAGAGAAACATGCATAATCTATATTAGAAAATCTAAGTTGCAAGCAATGTATTGGAAGAATTGAAATATAACATTCTATGATAGATCTTTAGCTTTTGGCTCATGTATATTTTGTATGAGAAAACGTAAGGCTTTTGTATCATTGTTACAAAAAAGAAAGTAACATGGTTGCTATAGATTTTTTCTATTGCAAATTATCTATTTTATGAATATTGTGCTTTCTTATATGTTTACTTTCCCTATGACTGATTAAATTTATGTATGCATAAATTGAGACTAAGGTGAATTGGTTAAATTAATTTTCTTTAAGCTAAACTAGAAGGATATGGATATAACTTCAACTTTAATTGTTTGGACATTTGTATTGTACTTGGAAGCATATTGTATAATGAGAGATGTCAATTATCATATTTGCATTCTCTTCCTACTAGATCCTTGGGCTAGTGTTGGCATTATATAATTTTCTATGTTTATAATTTTTTATGCTAAAATGATTATTGTCAATGCTAGTTTGATTATTATTTTTTAAAAATATTCGTTGAATTTTTAACTGTTATTTTAGGGGCTTTGGATTTTAATTCTTTCTCCCTACAAATGGGTGTTACAAGCATAATTTTAAACATCACTACTAACTAAGAGATAAACATATTTAGCATATGACCACAATTAATATCATATAACCATTGGAAATGGAAAAATAAATCTACTCTTCCATAGTTCACCATCATATGGCATGCTAGTACATAGAGGTCAATAGTACAACCATCAAGAATAATGACAATAGTCATGAATAACAACAAAGTCTAAAATGATAATAAAATCTCCTAGGTTTAGGAAAACACAACTCCCACCAACTTCACTAGTAGCAACTATACCTAAAATTAGAAATGAGGTCAATATAAAACTGATTAAGATCGTTGGCACCTTTCCTAATGGAACCAATGATAAGGACTATGGATTGTGGGCACATGCATAGAGATACTTTGACCTAAAATTACAATTGTTAGCATGCAAACCATACATAAACAGCAAGCATACATGCATTACATGTTAATATCATAATATAAAGCATATTAAAATTCTCATCACGATCACTAATCAACCAAGGAGGCTAGCATGCACTACTTGGATGTGTACTTAATCTAGATCCCAAATACATTATTGGTGACCACTTTTGGCACTTGCTAGTCTTTGGCAACACTAAGGCCTAGATACCTCCAAATAGTTTGACTAGTTGTGCTATGCCTATGTAACTGTCACCATGAAAAGAAGGTTCTTTATTTACTTTAAGCTTAAGTTCTAAACTAGAAATATTTAAAGGGCTATAAAATTTTATTTCTATTTACAATATCTAAGCTACTCTATCATGATAAACAAGAGTTGTTTGGCATAAATCTAACTTAGATAACTCTATTTAATAAACAAATAAATAAACTCTTATGCATATATTATTGAAGGAAATTAAAATAAATTATGTATGATTGTTGCATGATCATTCAATAAATAGTAAAAAGATACCGTACACAACTTAAATAAAATTAACTTTCATGAGCTCTAATGGTAGAAATAACTTTCTATTCTTATTCCTACACATCTACATGCAATAGCACATAGATTAACTTAATCAAATAACTAGAAAATCACTTGTAAATCTAATTACTATTTTTCCTTAACAACATATTACAACAAAAATAATAGAAGAGCAATTTTTTAAGAGATGGAATAAAAATTTTGACAAAAGCTAACTGTTTTCAGATTATTTAATCACTATATTTGCATTACTAACCACTCTTGGAAGGCTTAAAGATACAACTAGATGAAATATAACAAAAAATTGATTTACCCTAAGTAAATTCTAGAGAAACCAATCAATTTCCAGTTCAATATATTTTACTTAGCACTATAAGACACTTGAAATGAAATAAAAAGTTCTATTAAAAGAAAGAACTCATAAGTTCAAATACAATTCTTATTAGTATCCCCTAGTTTTCTAGTCTTCAAAAGATAATTTAAATATAAACTGTAGAATTTTTATAAAATTAGGCTTTGAGTTAGTTACAATGGTCAAAGAAAATAGTTCTAGAATCAATTTCAAACATGGTTAGCTTTTCATGAGAAAAAAGGTTTCATAATTAATTCATCACAAGCATTAATAGCTTTTTGGAACTATGCTAAATTGATATTTAGTAGTAACTATTTATTAAATTCTTGATGAAGCTTATCAAACTCAAAAACTACTTGCAATGCCTTGCCCCAGGAATTTTTATTTGGATCTCTAATTTGCAATATTATGTTCTCGAAGTTCAACTGTGTAATACCTAACTCTGTTAATGCTATAACTATTTTTGATAACTTCTCCTCATACTCATGGATCTTAACTTTTGGCTTCAAAATTAGTTTTAGCTATGCTAACCTCTCCAATTTCTTTAACAACCATCATCATGATGCATCCAATAACTCAGCTTGACCTAGTGGTAATTGTCTTCTTAACTTCATTTTTCTATTAGCCAAATCCCATCCTCTATCCAAAATTTTATCATAGGTTGATCTTTGAGTTTTTATGTCATTTAGGATCACATAGATATAGTACCAATGTCATCGTCTACTACCCCACTTATGCCCCCCACATCATAAGTAATAGTTGAATTTAAACTACCATCACAAGCACCACACCTAACTTTACTAGTGCCTATTACACTTGAACCATCCTCAGAAGCACACCCCATGCTCAGATTCTCCACCTGAGAAAAACCTCCATCAAGTTATTTTCATGAATACCACTACTAGCTAGTTGTTCACTCTACTTCCAATCCAACCACTCCTTCATCGACAAGAGTCTCAATATGTACTCACCATTTATCATGCTTTCTTACATATGATAAACTTTATCACTCTCATCCTACATTTTTGTAACCATATCATCCATTAGAGAGCCTACTTCCTTTAGCTAAGCATTCAAGGATCCAAAATGGTGCGAAACTATGGTGATAGAAATCAAAGCATTGGAAGCCAACAACACTTGGAAAATTACCACTTTGCAACCACATAAGAAGACCATTGGTTATAAATGAAGTTATAAAATTATATAATCAAAAGGCAAGGTTAGAATACATTGAAACATTTTCTCCTATCACAAAGCTCAACATAGTGAGATGTCTCTTAGCCATAATAACTATTAAGAACTGGTACCTTCCCTAGCTAGACATTACTAATGCTTTTCTACATGGTGACATTGATGAGGAGGTTTACATGGATATTCCTATGGGTTTTTCATGAAAGGTAGAGATATAAGTTTGTTGGCTTAACAAATCCTTGTATGACCAAAAGCAGAATTATCAACAATGGTTTGCCAAGTTCTTTAGTGCACTTATCAAAGCTGGGTACATCCAATCTAAGGCTAATTACTCCTTATTCAATATTTTTAGTCTATTTGGATGACATTATTCTTACAAGGAACAATATTTTTAGTCTATATGAATGACATTATTCTTGCAAGAAATGATTCTAGCTCTATTGCCAATCTCAAAAGTTTTCTTTAAGACCAATTCAAAATTAAATATCTTGGGCCACTCAATTTCTTTGTAGGCATTGAAGTGATATGTTCTAATGCTAGCATATACATATCATAAAGAAAATATGCCTTAGAGATCTTTGATGATGTAGGTCTTTTGGGTGCTCATCCTACTGCCTTTCCTATGTAGCAGAACCAAAAGCTCACCAAATTGGATGATTCTCTAGTCATTGATCCTTCCAGATATAAACTCTTGATAAGTTGTCTTATCTACTTGACCATCCCTAGACTAGATATTACTTATTCTGTGCAAATCCTTAGTTAATTAATGGACAGGCCATGACAACCACACCTTGATGTTGCTTATCAAGTTATTAATTATATCAAGTAAACACATAGTCAAGGCATCTTCTTATCTTCTTCTAGCTCTCTCTAGCTTTAATATTTTTGTGATTCAAATTGGACTAGCTACATTGATAGTTGTAACTCTTCAATCTCCTGGAAATCAAAGAAATGATGTACAATTTTCCACTCATCAGAAAAGGTAGAATATAGAGCAATGGCCACCACCTGCTGTGAAATCACTTACTCCATTTATTAAAGGACCTTCAGTTACTCCATTCATGTCTAGTTTTATTATTTTATGATAATAGAGTAGGCCTACATATCACCATAAATCCATTGTTCCATGAATTTGTCAAGAATATCAAAATTAATTACCATTGTATTTGTGAAAAGATATAGTTCCAAATCATTCAAACTACCTACATATCTACATCACATCAGCCAAGGGACATCTTCAGTAAGCCCTTAAGTATATCACAATTTCACTACTTGAATCTCAAGTTGGACATGCAAAACCTTTACACTCTAGCTTGAGGGGAAGTATTAGTAATATTAGTAACAACAACATATCTAGTACATAAAATCTATCCTTTATACCAGGTGCAGATTCAACTATATCCTAGGTGTACATTTCCTTATTAACAATCCATATTTTTGTACATTTAGACTATCATGTTGTATATTTTCTTTCTTATTTCTAAGTTCTTAATAACTCAAATGTATAAGTAGTCATATGATGAATGTAATAAAGTAAGAAAGTTTTCTTTCTTATTGGATATTTAACAAAGGCACGTAACCCATTATCCTTAGTTGTAGTTCTACCCTTCAAAATTATGAGGCATGTTGTATTTTTGATAAAAGAAGAAAAAAATAGAAAAGAAAGGCCTAAAAAACTATGAAAGAATCTTGAAGATATAACCTCAAGACTACAACAAATATAAGATGAGCTATGATATCACGTCTACATTATCGGGTATGCGATATTGCATCTGTGATATTGAGTATGCGATATCGGAGCCTTCCAAGCGATATCACGTATGTGATATTGGGGCTTGCCTCATTGCCTATAAATAAGAGGAATGTGCACTTAGTTTGCATAGTTAGTCTTAGTCCCTTACCCAAACTATTGCCTTTTTTCCTTTCCAGAGATAGAATTATTTCTGAGTTCCCACAATAGGAGTCATAAAGTGAATGGATCTTTATTCAAGCATTGTGTACCTAAGCACACCTTGTGTACGACAATAAAGATGAACTTTGTGATAAACCTTGGAACATTTAGAATAGATTAATTAATATTAATTATTGTTACTTAATTATTTTCTTAGTTAATTAATGTTCTCACTCTCACATTGCAACTCTCCTAAGTAAGCACACTTAGTACGATCACTTTGAGCATGCGTGTAACACTTGGTAACCCAGTAATGATTAGCGTTTGGTAATCTCAGTAGTGTTGCACTGGTTCAAGATGTGTATGGCAAGTGAGAATGGATGCTGGTGTTAGGACTAGTTAAAGCATAGTTAAGTAGCTAAATTAAAATTAGTTACTTAGTTATCTCTCTCCTCCCTTTGTAGCACTAGGACATAAAAACTTAAAAACTATAAAAATCATGTACCTCAAGTTTACTTAACCATACAATCATGCTATACAAGTAAGCTTGGGAAGACAATAATTGACTAACCCATCCTTGTTCCACAAAAGTGCATAAGCACTTAGTCCTTGGAATTCAACTAGATCATGTGTGTACGCTCGTATTCGTATGGTTGAGCGTAGGGATACTTCACTACTTATCATTAGCACTATTGTCAAGGACTTTGTTTTTTGTGTGCTAATTAGAACTTAGGAAATATTTTTCATCATTGGAACAAAACCTTAGGGTTGGTCACAAGAAAAAAATATAATAATATATAATACATTACACACTGAATAGACAATCATGTCTCCTTCTTTGTATGAAAGTGTTTCATCGCCTAGGTCTCATACAGGGAACAATCAGAGGTGTAGTACACATGATAATCCACTAGTCCCTTAACACTTTTGTGTGGTATATGTTCATCCCAATGATTATAGACCAAACTTTACCTTTATCCTTCACTAGGATGAACAACTACATTGGTGAGATTTAGAAGGTAACATAGTGTTACCTCCCGATCGCTTAGTCCTGGGCATGCTTCTTCGTGATCTCACATGAATTGGTATGTAGCACTTACAAGCAGAGTACATTGTGCATGATCATAACTCAAGAGATTATCAATCCATGGAGGCACAACATCAAAGAGATTTACAATAGGAGAGACATCATGAATCCATGAAGGGAAAGTTGTCACAAAATGTCCCACATGTCCTAAGTGAAAATGAGGGTGATGAACCTACCTCAGGCTATCACTCACACAATGATGTTCCTCTCTTTGACTTCAGTCAAGGGGTTTTGTATCAGTATCTTTACTCAACTATCCATAACTTGGATTTTGGTATTGAAAAACATAAAGGGTTTGAAAAAGGAACATGAATACATGACAAAGATGAACATTTTGATCATAACCACGATCGAGGCTGTGACCACCAAAGAGAAGGAAGCAGGCAACAACATGGTGATAATCCTCCTTCTTCTTCACCTTCATCATCTACTTCACCCTCTCCTTTAGGATCTAGACGCAGTCACAAAAAAAAAGACCATGAGGATAAGGGTAGGCAAAGTAGGATTCATAGACAAAATAGTCGAGAAATAGGATGAGGGCACTCTAGAGAAACACACTATGAAAGAAGGAAGAGTAGAGAAGAACATGGGCATCATAGATTCCACAGACGAGATGATCACGATGAACCCCTACTCACTACTCAAAGTATGTTAGACATAACTAAGGCCATTAGGATCACAACAAGGCACCAAAAGGATAGTAGGATCAAGAGATTAGACATGAATAATATTCCACCATTTGAAGGGGGATACAACGTTGATCCTCAAAATCATCTACAAGCATTTCATGATGCATGTGCCTTACAAAACATAGAAAATGAATGGCAAAAATTAAAGTTGTTTTCATGGGCACTAATCAAAGAAGCAGAAAGCTGGTACTGATCCTTAGAACTAAAATCCATTCATAGGTGGAGTACCATGTTAGAATTGTTCAACGATAAGTACCAAATGTAATCTCGAGTGTCTAACCTGCAAAAGCAAATTCAAGGCTAGAAACAAAGAGGACATGAACCCTTGGATGTTGCCATGGGTCGATATTATGCACTATTACATCATTTTCTCGACCATGGTTATTCATAGAGGGATCAACTATGCCATCTTGTTGATGGGCTTAGGTAGGAAATGCAAAGAACCCTTGGGACTTATGCCCAAGGAAGACTATCTGAGCATAGCACCCATCAAGTACAAAGATTATTAGAGCAAGTTGCTAAAGAGGAAGGTGAGTTATGGAAAAGTGATAGTGCAAAGGAATATAACAGAGATCCTTCCCTCTAAAAGAAAGGAGTAAGATTTTGTGAGGATTAAGAAGAGTTTCCACTCAAAGAGATGGTGAATAGGAAAACTTTGCTCATTCAAAAACTTGCATCGAAAGTATCAGCAAAGGTGGACCAAATGTGGGACTCCCTAGATAATAGATTTCTAACCATTCTCAAAATAGTAGAGGAGTCTAGAGAGTAATGTAGTGACTGAAAAAAGAGAAAAAATACAGAAATTGAACACACACGTAACAAGAGTAAGGGCAAGGTTTCCATCATCGAAGAGGTTGTGGATTCAAATACAGACAATGATAGTGAATGCGAGATATGCCAATATGACCATCCTAAGGGATGTTGCCCTATAATCTCACATATGTAGGAGTCTAGGGTGTATGCACTCAACCCACGATTAAGAAAAAGGTAAACACCCCGAAGGTTACCTTATCCTCAAGGTAATCCAAGGTAGTTCCACCAACCCTTAACATATTATCCAAGTGGAACTCCACCACAACCAATTGAGTAGTATCAATAGTGAAAATACCCATAATCATGGGGAATTCCACCACCATGGCAATAGTATCCTTACCATCAACCTGATCCATATGGATATTATGTGCAGCAGCCAATCTCTCCACGTGACTCTATTGGTCACGTCACTCCTCAACCTCACTACCAAGCCCATGAGTACTATATGACTCCATCTCATAGGGGTGATGTTCCACAAACATACTATCCTTCTCATTCAGCTGCACCTCTTCGACCCATATCTCCATTACCACCTACTCTACCTATGTAGAGTGAACTCCCTGCCTAGCCATCGCAACGTAATGCTACAAGGGCTGTTAACTCTCAATCTACTATTGGTTTTGATAGATACATGAAGAAAAGACATTTCTTTAGAACCAATAGTCCAACTAAGCCCTTGCAACCACAAGTGGCTAATCCTTTAGATGCCTCATTACCAATTAAAACTTTGGAGCTTCCTTTAGGCCAAACACCATGCCCAATGCATGCGATCATGTTAACTCATGTATTCATCAATTGGATTAAGGTCAACCATCTTCCTAGGAAATTTTCTAATCCTAGAAGTCCTCTTATATATTTACAAATTGCTAAAAATGAACCATGCAAGGCTCTTTTGAATTCAGGTTCCAGTGTCAACCTAATCTCTCAAGAAAAGTACAAAGCTTGGAACTTGCCTCCACTAAAAAAGAGTAACATTCATTTAGAGCTGGTCGACCAATCCATCATTGTTCCATTAGGGCTAGTGGAGGACATTATCACCATTGTTTGTGGGTGGTCGTATCCAGATGACTTCCTAGTGATTCAAGTGAACAATGGTAAGGGGGACTTTCCAATCATAATGGAAAGAGCATGGCTAAGCACAATTGATGTGCACCTAGGAATTTGCAATCTTTCCTTAGAAATATTAAAGGAAAGTACATTTGGAAAGATTGAGAAGAAGAAAGTTCCATGCATTACATACAGTGACACAAGGTATAATTGCATGCAGAAGTCATGGTTTGTACAACGTTTAACATTGCCTACATGTAATTAGTATGCACAAGTGACTAATATACAAAGATGCCTATATGTAGGAGCCACAAAACAAGAGGGCACCTAATGGCTGACAACTGATGAAGAGAGCAGTTAAACTATATGCATGGAACCAACTAAGGATTTGACTTGCGCTTACATCAATAGCATAGATACATTAGAGCAAGTCCATTGCCAACTTCCAAGTCTTGACATTGAAAATATCAATTGGGGGAAGTTGGAAATCCTTGATAAGTTTAAGTGAGAGATCCTTGAGTTAAAACCATTGTCCATTGGTATGGAGTATGCTCCAATTGAGTTAAAGCTCACTCCTCAATAGAAAGAGAGACTACTGAAGGTGATAAATAAATGGTTGAAAGCCTTCACTTGGTCATATCCCAAATTAACTGAAATAGATCCTAGGATATGCCAACATAGAATTTACACCAACCCCTCCATGAAGCCTCGATGACAACCACAAAGACGATTGAACCCAAAGCTTAAGCAAGTGGTTAAGGAAGAAATTGAACAACTTATAAAAGTTGGGTTCATATACCCCATTGTTGATAATGAATGGGTTAGTTCCTTAGTTATTGTACCCAAAAAGGGAGGTAAATGGAGGGTGTGCATAGATTTTAGACTATTGAATATTGCAACATTCAAAGATCACTTTTCATTGCCATTTGTCGACCACGTCTTAGACACCATTGTAGGGCATCGCTACTATAGTTTTTTGGATGGGTACAATGGGTACAACCAAATACAAATAGCCCTAGAAGACAAAGCCAAGACTATGTTCACTAGTACTTAGGAAAAATTTGCATACAAAAAAATACCTTTTGGCTTGTGCAATTCCCCTACAACATTTCAATGCTTAGTTCTAAGCATATTCCAGCAGTAGATAGGAAATGGTGTGGAAGTATTCATGGATGAATTATCCACTTATGAAGCAAACTTTGATCAAGCCTTAGACTGGTTAGAGAAAGTACTAAAGTGATGTTTAGAAACCAATGTAAGGCTCAACTGGCACAAAAGCCATTTAATGATCAAAGAAGGCATTGTGTTAGGGCATAATATTTTACAAATAGGGATAGAGGTAGACCTTGAAAAGATCAAAGTTATCCATGGAATCACTCGGTGACCTGAAACTATAAAAGATACCTAGTTATTCCTTGGACACACTAGCTACTACAAAAGGTTTAGTGAGAACTTATCAAAGGTTGTAAAACCATTGGTTAAACTAATGAAAAAGGACATCCCTTTCAAATGGACCAGGGAATGCGAACTAGCTTTCCAAACTTAAAAAAAAAGCTCATAGAAACACCCATTCTACAAGCTCCTGACTAGTCTAGACCATTCCACATAATGATTAACACATCCAACTATGCTTTAGGAGTTGTACTTACATAGTTAGATGACCAAAAACATCCTTATTACATCCACTATGCAAGTAGAAGTATTGCTAGTGCACAACTCAGCTACACCACAACAGAGAAAGAATTAATGACTGTAGTATTTGCACTAGAAAAATTTAGGCACTATGTCTTGGGCTATAAGGTATTCGTGCATACGGATCATAGTGAAATAAGGTTTCTAATGAATAAACCAATGGTAAGCGCTCACATCATACAATGGCTCATAATCTTACAAGAGTTCGATCTTACAATGATTGATCGTAAAGGCACCAAGAACGTAGTTGCTAATCATTTATCTCAGTTGCGATGGGACAAAAAAGAGGATGAGTATCCAATTTCTAATCATTTCCCTAATGAACTCCTCTTTGCAGGTGTAGTAACTAATCAATTGACCATGAAAAAAAATTGGTATAGTAGTATTCTCACCTATCTCCTTACACAACAAACACCACAAGAGTTAGATGCTAAAAAGAAACAACAATTCCTTCACCGAGCCAAGTATTTTATGGAGATCAATGGGAAAATTTATAAAGTATGTCCTGATGGCTTGATTTGATGGTGTGTTCCTGATATAAATCAACTGCGAGTTCTCCAAAATGCTCATGAGGGTCCTTGTGGGGGTCATTATGTTAGGAGATGAATAGCCATTAAAATCTTACTTGTAGGATATTATTGGCCTACATTGTTTTGGGATGTCCATCATTTTGTCCAATCTTGTTAGAACTATCAACATGATGGGGGAATGACTACTAGAATGGAGGATCCACAACAATGGATTCAACCTTTAGAACCCTTTGACATATGGGGAATCAATTTTATGGGGCTCATTACACCAATGTCAAATGGGAAAGCTTATATCATTGTTGATGTTGACTACTTTACAGAATGGGAAAATGTAGCCACTGTTAAGGATTGTACATCATCTACAGCTGCATGATTCATTCAACAACAAATTGTAAACAGGTTTGGCATGCCTCATGCACTTATTTCTAACTATGGCACACATTTTACAGGTGCAACTTTTTGGAAGCTGATGCAATGCTTAGGGGTTGAACACAAACTGACTACTACATACCACCCTCAAGTGAACAATTAAGCTAAGATCACCAATAGGGAGATTATGAAAATATTGACAAGAACTATTAACAAGTATAGGAGAGACTAGAGAACCAAACTAAATGATGCTCTTTGGGCATACCACTCCACATGGAAACTCCCTATAGGCTACTCTCCCTATGAGTTAATGTATGGGAAACTTCCATTTCTTCCCATTCAAGTAGAACTCCATACACTATCTATGGTGTGTGATCTCAACCTTGACCTTGATCTAGCATAAAAAGAATGGTTAATGATCCTTAACATGCTAGATGAGAACCGATTAGTCACTCTGTCATCTAACGAATTGCACAAGGCCTTCAATAAAAGATGTCATGACCTAAAAATTAGGAAAGTTAAATATCAACCAGGAGATAAGGTTCTATACTAGAATCCCACACATGTGCGACAACACACTAAATTTTAAATGCTATTGGAAGGACCTTATATTATTTATGCAACTTTTTCTTCAGGGGCCATGATGATTTAAAAACCTAAGAGCCCAAATAAGAAATTGTTGGTCAACATCCAACAAACCAAACCTTTCCATGAGCTTAGAATAGCTAGTACCAATACTACCTCTGTTAGTAGACAACCCTGTTCATTATTTTGGATGTCCTCCTTCCAACTTAGTCATGGGGGAGATGGCCACTAATGCTAACCATTCTAAGCCCTCAGCTTCTTTTTTTGTATTTTTTTTACACATTTTTTTTCAATTTTATTTATTTTTGTTTTATACCATCGTTCACTTTTTTTCCTATTTCTTTGTTTGATTTACATTCATTCGTCATACAATAAGTGCTTATGATGGTGGATTGTACTATAATGGTGTTGATTGTTGATGTTGGGTTTTTACCTTTGATTTTCAATGTTGATACTATGATATGGTTCTTTTGATAAAATAGGCAATGAGTCCACATCGTCCATTCCTTCATTCAACTCTATGATCTCCCTTGGTTTTGGAATTGTACTATCCCTTTTTCTAAATAAACTCATTAATGAATTGGTGTCTTTGTATTCTTCAAACTGAGGAAGGATTCAATGGTTGAAAAGGGTATGACTTTAAGGGGAATCGATGCACGTGTGTTGGCTATTCTCTTGGGTACTTGGATGCTTTTTATGGATTCTCCACCATTACATTGATGACCAAACATCAGGAAGTTGAATAAATCAAATAAGTCTTTGCATGGTGTGGTTCTCATGTAAAAAAAAAAAAGAATTGGTGAGAACTCAAAGCATACCCCTTAGACATAATAAAGAAATTTGGGTTACAAGCATTGGTTATGAAACTGAAAAGACATGTTACCCATGCCTGAAGGTTCCCTCTAACTAAGGCCCTTTCTTGCTTCCTACTTCTCCATCTTTCTCTCCTTGGAATGGTGGTGACTCTTTGGGGAAGCATTCTTGTTACTTCAAGGGGATGGATTGGCCAAGTGTATTGATGCGAGGTTACTGAATGTGGTTGGTTTGAGTTCAGATTTGGAATGAGTTCTACTCAATCACCTTAACCATAAAACACACAAGGGACTTTACACAACCTTGCTCTTAGGATTCCATTCCATTTTTTACTCTCCATATTTCTTCCCATTTTCCATCTCATTTCTAGTTTTATGATTAGTGTATCTCCTGGTTGATGCATTGTTATTCTTTGGTAAATTCTTGTGGGTCAGTCTTTAATCATTGTCTTCATATTTCATTCCTAGAGCCTATGGACTCTTTGGTTTGTGGGTTTGTTAGGGCATAAAGGGCATGAGCCTATTTTGGGGAGGACCCACTGTCATTCCTTTATGGTGAAATTGTTAAATTCTTCTCCTTAAACATTTCTTGCAATTAGCAATTTCTCATTTCATCCCCATCTATGACATCCATTTTATTGGCATCGTCATTATTATTTTTCACATTTTTCTTGTTCCCTGTACTTTTCCATCCTATTGCTACTGGAGGTTCACTCTTAGTCATGGGGGCCCTATCACAAATTTTTCCATTCTACTACTTGTATCACCCCTACACCCTGGGTAGTTATCTATGATAAACCTCTAACCTAGTTTCTACCATAACCACAACCCAGCCAATGGGCTTTATATCAAGGTAAGGTATCAATTGAATTATGGTTTACTTATCCTTTCTCATTCTTGATTATGTTGTGTGTGTAGATGGTGATTACATGAAGTATGGACTAGGATAGGAGGAAGCACTTAGAATGGACTGGAGCTAGAGTGTTTACGTTCGGAACAAGTTTTGTCCCATGGCTATGGATAAACAACGGAAGCTGTAATCGCAACATCGGAAACAATGTACCTCATTTTCTTTACTCTCTCTTCAAGCTATTGGATGAGGGTCTAGATTTCATCTATGTACAGTGTTCACCACAAAGGGCATGATCACCAATGTTGTAATATGTTTGTTGATCCATTCATCAGGCACTTTGAGTCTGTTATTCCCTATCACTGTTAGTTCTCATTCAGCTAATAATTCCATACCTTCCCAATATTTTGTAAGGAACTCGAGGACAAGTTTTCATCTAGTTGTGGGGGTATGATGAGCCATGATATCGCGTCCATGATATCAGGTACGTGATATTGGAGCCTTCCAAGCGATATCACGCACACAATATTGGGGCCTGCCTCGTTGCCTATAAATAAGAGGTAGGTGCACTTAGTTTGTATAGTTAGTCTTAGTCCCTTACCCAAACTTTTACCTTTTTTCCTTTCTAGAGATAGAATTATTTCTAAGTTCCCATAGCAAGAGTCATAAAGTCAATGGATCTTTATTTGAGCATTGTGTACCTGAGCATACATTATGTGTGACAATAAAGACGAACTTTGTGATAAACCTTGTAGCATTCAAAATAGATTAATTAATGTTAATTACTATTACTTAATGCTTTCCTTAGTTAATTAATGTTCTCTCTCTCACCCTGCAACTCTCCTAAGTACACACACTCAATACGATCACTTTGAGCATGGATGTAACACTTGGTAACCCAGTAATGATTAGCATTTGGTAATCCCAATAGTGTTGCACTAGTTCAAGATGTGTATGGCAAGTGAGAATGGATGCTAGTGTTAGGACTAGTTAAAGCATAATTAAGTAGTTAAATTAAAATTAGTTACTTAGTTATCTCTCTTCTCCCTTTGTAGCACTAGGACATAAAAACTTAAAAACTATAAAAATAATGTACCTCAAGTTTACTTAACCACACAATTGTGTTATACAAGTAAGCTTGGGAAGACAATGATTGACTAACCTGTCCTTGTTCCATAGAGGCACATAAGCACTTAGTCCTTGGAATTCAACTAGATTGTGCATGTACACTTGTATTCATATGGTTGAGTGTAGGGATACCTCACCGCTCATTACCAAGGCATAGTATACTTGATTCTAGGTTCAATTTAGATGGAAATTTTAATTCTCAAAAGAGTGCACAATTGAAAAGATTGATCTTTTATATTATGCAAATGAGCTCATGCACAATAAGGTCATGCTCCTCTTATTAACAAGCATATATGAGGACTAATTTAAAGACAAATCAAGTCTTCATCATCATGTAATAATATCAAAGTGAAAGGTAGCATGGTGATGCCATCAACAAACAAGAATATATCCATCAAAGATACTTAAAGAAGTTAAAAGCTTCAATGATCAAATAGTCATAATATAGTTGCATGATCATAATGTAAATGCATGACATAAAATTGAATAGTGATAAGTAATAGTTATTATTAAGAATTTAATTGTGAGGATAATGCCAATATTCCAAATACAGTTGGAAAAAATGTTAAAAATAGAGGATGATATTCATATAATAATTCATGGTGTATAAGAGAGAGAGATAGCAATCATATAAATAATGAGATACATGATGAGAGGAGATCCCTATAACGAAGGGATTATTTTAAGAGTATAGTTGTAAAGCTCAATGTATAAATATGAATCTATGCTAATAAAATGTAGTACCTCATTTCTTACCTCGGTTTGGTTAGGGTTGTGGAATAACTTCTTATTTATTGTGAATTTTTACTTGACCTAGCATGAAGTTTGATGTTTGATTACTTTAATGTTTCTTGTTTTCTTATCCTTTCATTGCTTACAGTGCTCTCAATTCTTTCACTCTACAAGTTAATGTTTTAGAATCTTATCTAAAGAACCAAATTGATTCTATGAACTAGTTCTAATGCTGAAATGGCTAAGCCTAAAAAAAACTCAATTAACAAAGATAAAAATCTTGAACACGCAACCCAACCATAAAGATAATTTAATAAGATTTTTCTATGTAAATCATGATGAAAAAAAAAACATGAATACACAACCCAACCATAAAGATAATTGAATAATATTTTTCTATGTAAATCATGATGAAACAAAAGCTTGACCCTGTGATGAATCATCAAAAGTTTTACAGTGATCTTAAACCTACAACAAATCTCAACCAGAAACTTCAAGATCAAAACACCAAAAAAATATCCCCCCTTTTGAGATTTTAATAGTTCACAAACACAAACAAGAATTGTAAGTAAAATCCACATAGAGCTACAACAAGTCCACAAAGTTCATATCAATTAAACAAACAATCATACAAACATATAATAGCCAAGTAACCAATAGTAAAACTTAATTAATCTTAGATACCTACAATAATTTTACATGGATAAGAAAAACTAAAATACTATAGGCTCATCCATAACATCACAACAAGCTCATACAAGAACACAACACAAAAGGTAAAATAGAAAAAATAGCACCATAGCATAGACATTAGAGCAATTAGAGAGATCACCAATTTCTAACAAAGCTAACATAAAAAAAACACATAATAGAACATAGCCATTTTTCTCAAAAAAGGTAAAAATTACATCTCCTTTACATCAAACAGATCAAGCTCCAAACATAAACAATAGAAACAACTAAAATAGATAATGAACTATCAAGAAAGTAATAAAGGAAACTCATAGATAAATAGAAGAGCTTAGCAAAAATCAATTCCAATAAAAATATATACATAAGTTGCTTGTAACAAATTTTATTAACTTATAATAAAATCTTAGGCTAATAAAGAAATAAAATGAACTCTATGTGGGTAAAGTAATCACACTCATAAGAGTTTTTAGATAAGTAAATTTGTCTTTATTTAAAGCTTTTCTAAAAATATCTAATTTTTGCTTAGTAGATGAGATATAAGATAATTTCACTATTTGGAGTTCAATTTGATCTTAAAGAAAATGATGCTTAATTTTAATATGTTTAGTTTTACCATAAAAAACATGATTTCTAGAAATAGAAATCATAGCATTAATATGACAATAAATAATTATAGGATCAGAAAATGTATACCAAAGAGCTTT
>MNCI01013058.1:12465-26432 GCA_015680685.1 Gnetum montanum
GAATAAAGAGCCGTTCACTCTAGGACTCCTACTGCGGGCACATGGGAAAAATTCTAACTCTGGAGTGATCAATCTGCCAGAGCTTCGCTACTTCTAGCCAGGATTGGGAAATGAAGGGAGTGCCGCCTCTTATTTATAGATATGGTGGCGAACCACGATATCGCATGGGATGCGATATCGCGGCTCAGTGCATGTTGCGTCTCATCAGGCTTGAAGCTACTGGAAAGCTTCATCTTACGTAACTACTTGGCTGAGTAGCATGGGATTAGGGAGGTAGGCTCTAAGTTCAACAGCTTTTGTATCCAACTATTGGTTTTCTACTCTAGTTATTTCAAGTTGTTCCTCCATGATGATGCACTTGCCCCTTGCCTTAAGTAGCTCTGACTAGGTAGTAGTGCTGGTATCTGGAAGGTCAAAGATATCTAGAATCGGTTGCTCAGTTTCCACTAGTTGATTCAAAAATTCCTCATGCTAGGCTACACTTAATTTGTTACTTATAGTTTTGGTGGATGTTTGCACATCTCTAAGTCCAAAAATGTTTGGTATAGATGTCATCAGAGCATTGAGGACCTTAGCCACTTAATTAGCAACCACTTCTACTACCATCTCCTACCCTTGGTGCCGCATCACCAGGACGGTAGCCCCCTCACCCTCCTCCAAATGCACCAAAAAGGTAGCAACATTTCTAGAGATTTTTGGGAATTGCTGTTATTGTGAGAGGGACATCGTTACCTCTCAAGCATCTAGATTTGACCTTGCAGGCACCTGCATTCATTGGGAAGAAAATATTAGTGCACCATGCTCCATCTAACTTATGGTTTGGAACACTTCATTGAGGTGGCTCGTGGTTAGTTTGTACATAGATGAATCACCATCACTTGTTTTTTCTTGTTGCTATTGCAAGAGTTACCCATGAAGTTCATGCATGCACTTAATGGTAGCATGGGCCTCTGGCATTATTTTATGAGTGGGTGGTGGTGGTGGTGATTGCTACTCCTCTTCTTGGACTACCTTTGTAGGCACTTTATGTTTCATCATCTTTGCCAAAGAAGCAGATGGAGCATAATGAACTGCATCATTCATGTAGTGGGCTATGCTTGCCATCTTGCATAATTTTTTGATAAGGCATGGAAAGGGAAGTGCCTTCCTTTCATGTTTATTCTCTTTAAAGAATTTTTCTATCTCAAGATAGATTAGTTGTGGAAGGTTGATAGGGAATCTTTTTCTCAAAAAAGTACATGCAGGGGTAGAACAAGTTGTGATCTTACTGAGCTTCACCATTGGGTTTAGGTGAAAGGCTATGATTTTGAAATAAGCACATTCTAGCATCGTGAGTGCACCAAACTCTTTACAGTCCACTCCATAGCACCACTGTGTCCATTTTTTCTTAACACCTGGATCTGCCTGCATCAGGATTTCAGCTAAAGTGGCCCTAGTTTTAGGCAATCCAAGGGCCTAAGAGATTACTTTCACCAAGTAGGACATAGTTATCTCCTTGTTGACTGTGTTAGTAGCTTGCCTATTGTTCTAGAAAAGATATATCTCTCCCATGTACTGCTCCCCATTGGAAGTGATGATGGGCCACATGGAAGAGTTTTGAAGTTGTGTCTTAACTTTTAGAGCAAAAAACTCCAACAAGGTTCCAAATTTTAGCTCTTGATGCATAAATTTCTAAACCTCCTTAGATGAAATTTTGTTAAGGTAAGCCTTTGTCAAGGTGACCTTAAGGTTGGATCTTGGCCGAGGTGCCTCATCTTGGTGAGATTGTTCAATTACAGCTACTTTGGGAATTTGTTTGATAAACTCCACTTTGGGCTCCTCCCGAAGAGGTATTGTTGCATGGGTTTTTGTTGTCTCCTCTTGAGGTTGTTCTTGGCCCCTTTCAGTTCTTGGTTATTTTTTCTTTAGTTGGGATAGTCCTCCTTCCTATGGGTGATTTCCCTTTGGTTCCATCTATGATCATAATAGAACCAAGGATTAACATGTGATGTGTAACTTATAACATTCAGGTACTTGATCTCATTGGTTAGTTACACTTGGCTAAGTTGTAACGATGGTAGATTGACTATTTCACTATTATTAGATTAATATGGCTACCAAAGTGTGGTGGAAGGGTTTAACTTTCATAAATTAATGATTTTAATGTTATTTTATTCATTAAACCCTTGTGGGAGTTAGAAAAAATTTGAAAACTTTTTTTGTTAAAACCTATGGTTTTGTGGCCCCCATGACGTAGAGCTTCCCTTCGATAGCTATAGGACTAAAGAACAAGGATAATTAGACAATCGGTTTGAAAGTTATGGGCTTTGAAAAATGCAAAAAATCCCTCATTGTTTGAGCTCAAATGTGAAAAAATGCTAACTGTGGCCTCACATATATAGAGGTTTTGTATTGCATCAATGGGATCATGTTCACGAGATCCCATTGATGGGGCCTACAACCAAAATTTTTCATAGTAAAAATGAGGATGAAAAGAAGGAGTTTGAACATGAAATTAATGTTGTTAGAGATATAGAAATGTCGTGAACATGATGAAATAGTGGAAGATGGCTAGATAGATCATTTAAAAGAGTTTTGAGTTGAAGATCAAATTTGAAAAAGTGCATAGTTGAATGCAAATGATGGGACACACAAAGGATTTGATCGTGAAAAATGCCTAAGGATAAGGAACTTAAGTAGTCCAACCAAGAGGTATGCAAGTGGATCCTTTCCAAAGCAACTCATGTCCTTAATGCCCTTTCATGCCTTCAAACCAAGGAGTCCATGGGTTTCATGGGTGATTAATGGTTGCAGAAAGTTAAGGACTAAATACCATAAGAATCTACCTAATAATTTTAATACATAAAACTAAGACATCAAATGAAACCATGAAAAATTGACAATGAGGTAAATTATGGGAAATAGTAGCGGATGAGAGAGAAGGTGGAATGGTGTCTTGAATCATAGTCACATGAAGTCCCTTGTAGAGTTCATGATTAACATGACCTAATAACAATCATCCTTAATCCAAATTAAAATCAACCACTTTTAGTCAATTCACATCAACACTTTAAGACGAGTCCATCCTCATAAGATACAAGAGCATTACCATAGAGCAATCATCATCCCTTAAAGAGAAGAAAAGATAAGCAAGAAGTGAGATGGGGCCTTAGTTAAAGGGGATCTTCAAGAATGGGTAATATGTCTTTCTAGTCTCATAACTAGTTGTTATAGATCATTATTGAGTCTAAGGGGTGTGGTTTGAATTTCCATCATTTTTTAAAATTTTTTATGTTTTTATGGTTTTTCGGATGAGAACCACACCATGCAAAGACTTTGACTTCTTATTATTGGTCAACAATGGAATGGTGAAAAATCCATGAAAACACTCATTCATCCAAGAGGTTAGGCAAGTAAAGAGAGCATTGAATCCCCTTGAACTCACATCCTTGTCTATCTGTTTAATCTTTTCCAAGTTTGAAAACTACCAAAGTCACAAGTTCATTAAAAGTTTCATTAAGGAAGGGACCTTATATTTCTAAAACAAGGAACACCATAGAGTTTATGAATGGGTGGATGATGTGGACTCACTACCTATTCCATGAAAAAGAAACCATGTCTTAGTTATCGATACCAAAATTAAAAGATAGAATCTAGACATTAGCAATCAAATAACATTATAGTACAAACCACCATCAGAAAATAGCTACAATTGCACTTAGTCCTGGCAGCAACAAAAAAGAAAAAAGCATACATAAGAAAAATATCAAAGAAAAGTGTAAGAAAAAAATAATCAAAAATAAAGAAAAATATAAAATAAATTGTAAAATATGCAAGAAGATAAAACATACTAAAGACAGTGTAAAATAAAAAATGATGAAAAGTAAGAAAACATTTAAAATTGAGGAGCCATTTTGTATGATCTAGCATAGATGACCATCTTTCCCATGACTAAGTTGGAAGGATGAGACCCAAAAAGTTGAGTGTGCCTATCCATTTGAGAAGGTGGTATGGCCATTAGGTCTCTTAGGTTCATGGAAAGGTTTAATTTGTTGCATGTTGCCTAGCAGTTTCTTATTTGGGCTTTTCGGTTTGTATATTAACATGGTCCTAGAAGGAAAGGTTTCATAGATGAAGCAAGGACCTTCCCACAACATTTGGAACTTAGTTTTTTGTGGAACATGTGTGCAGTTCTAGTAAATGATCTTACCTCCTGGTTGAAATTTTACCTTACTTATTTTGAGGTCATGGAATTATTTGTTGAATGCATTGTGCACTTCATTCAAGGATAGGGACACCAATTAATTCTCATCTAGCATGTTGAGGTTTATTAATATTTCTTTTTATGCTAGGATTAGGTTAATGTCAAGATCATAGGCTGTTGAAAGTATATGAGTTTAAATTGGATAGGAAGAGTTGGCAGTTTACCATACACCAGCTCATAAGGAGAATAGCCTATAGGGAATTTCCAAGTTGAGTGATAGGCCTAATGGGAATTGTTAAGTTTAGTGCTCTAGTCTCTTCTATATTTTCTAACTATTCTTGTTAAGATCTTAGTGATCTCCATATTCGCAACCTCTACTTGACCATTGGCTTTAGGGTGATAGGGTGCTGTTAATTTATGTTTATCCCCAGGCATTGCATGCATTCTTGAAAGGTGGTCCCTATAAAATGAGTACCATTATCAAAAATCAGAATGTACCTGTTTACAACATTCTGTTGTCCATACTAAGCACTAGTATAAAATGTATAGTTAGTGACAGCTGTTGCTTTTGCCCATTTCATACAATAGTCAACAGTGACTATGATGTATGCCTTTCCGTTTGACATGGATGTGATGGAATCCATGAAGTTAATTCCCTAGATGTTGATGGGTTCTAGTTGTTGGATCCACTGTTGAGGTCCCCCCATACAAGTGGTCATCCCACCATCATGTTGGTAGCATTTACAAGAGTAGATGAATTGGTGAGCACCCTTGAAAAGTATTGGCCAATAATACCCTACCATCAGGATCTTAATGGCCATGCATCTCCTAGCATAGTGGCCTCCACAAGGATCCTCATGAACTTCTTGGAGGATGTGCAGTTGGTCAGCATTAGGAATACACTAATGAACCAAGCCATTAGCACACATCTTGTAAAGATGTCCATTGATCTTCATGAAGTGTTTTACCCAGTGAAGAAACTATTGTTTCTTCCTATTGTCTATCTCTTGTTGCATATTATGGGTAAGAAGATAGGTGAGAATGTCATCGTACCAATTAGGTTTAGTAGGCACTTGTTCATTTAATGCACCAACAGAGAGGAGTTCATCAGGAAACTAATTAAAAAGTGGGCTCTTCTCCTCTTTGTTGTCCCATCTCAACTAAGATAAGTGATTGAAGATCATGTTCTCAGTTCCCTTTCAATTTATCATTGTGAGATCGAATTCCTATAAGATCACTAGCCATTGTATGATATGGGGGCTCACCATTGTTTTGTTCATCAAGAACTAGATTGCACTATGGTTCTTATGCACGAACACCTTGTACCTAAGCACATATTACCTAAATTTCTCCAAGGCATGCCCCACCATCATCAATTCTTTCTTTGTTGTGGTGTAATTTAGTTGTGCACCCACAATGATTCAGCTCACACAATGAATATAGTAAGGATGTTTTTGATCATCCAATTGTGTGAGAATGGCTTCCAAAGCATACTTAGAAGCATTTGTCATAATATGAAATGGTCTAGATTAATTATGTTCTCATAGAATTGGAGTTTCTATGAGATTTTTCTTGAGTTATTGGAATACATTCTTGCATTCCTTGGTCTAGATAAATAGTGCATCCTTCTATGTAAGCTCTACCAATGGTTAGATGATCTTAGAGAAATTCTCTATGAAGCACCGGTAGTAGCCAATATGACCAAGGAATGATTAGACATCTTTGATAGTTTTTGGTTGGTGGATAATTCCTTGGATGACCTTATTTTCTCATGATCCACCTCAATCCTTGCTTGTGATATTTTGTGCTCCAAGAAAATACCCTCCAAGACTATCAGATGACTCTTTTACCAATTAAGTTGAAGGTTGGTCTCCACACACATTTTTAGCACTTGCTCAAGGTGGTCTAGGGCTTACTCAAAAGGAGCCCCATAGGTGGATAAGTCATCCATGAAGACTTCCATCCCATTATCAATTTGTTGTTGAAAGGTGCTAAGGACAAGGCGTTGGAAGGTTGCAGGAGCATCGCACACCATATGACATTTTTTTTTGTGTGCAAAAGTATCCAATGGACTTGTGAACATTATTTTGGCCTGATCCTCAAGTATGATATGGATTTGGTTATAATTTCTATAGCTATCCAAAAAGTTATAATAGCAATGCCTAGAGATGGTGTCCAAATGATCTTTGTATGTCACCATGTTCAACAGCCTAAAGTCAATACAAATGCTTCACTTGCCATCTTTCTTTTGCACTATCACAAGTGTACTAATCCACTTGCTATTTGTAATGGGATAGATGAACCCCTGTTTAAAATTTTTTTCAATCTCCTCTTTGATGATCTACTTTAGTTTGGTATTTGATTGTCATTGCAGTTGCTTCTTTAGCTTCATATAGGCATCTATATAGATGCGGTACTAGCAAATCCATGGATCAATTCTAGTTAGTTCATGATATAACTAGGTGAAGGTTGTTGGCAATTTTTTGACCACCTTCAATAGCTTCTTTTTTTGTTTAGAAGGAAGATTCACATTAATTATAACTAGCTTTCCATTTGTTAGGAAAGCATATTCCATTCTAGCTAGTAGAGTTCTCAAATCTAGGGGCTCTTGCCTAAAGCTCTTAGGGATTTCCAACTCTCCCTAGTTGGTGTCATTAGGTTCATCATCTAAGAGTTGGTAATGAACTTGCTCCAATTCATTCATGTAGTTAACATAGGCACTGGTTAGGCTCTTAGTTGGTTCCATGCATATTGTTGAACTACTTAAAAGATAAGTTGTCAGCCACTGGGTGCCCTCCTACTTTATGGTTGTTGCGTATAGGTATGTTTAAATTTCTATTACATCTACATACTATCTAAATGATATAATAGATTTAATTTTTATAGATCATAATTTCTACACAAAGTTGCATCCTATGTCATTATACACAATTATAAACATTGCATGGAACTCACTTCCTCTCTATCTTTTCAAAATTGTTTTCCTTGAAAATTTTCAAGGAAAGGTTTGTGATGCTATGCGGATCAACAGTGCTTAGCCAAGCCCTTCCCATGATGATTGGGAAGTCCCCCATGTAGCTGTTAACCTGAATCACACAAAAATTAGTAGGATAAGACCACCCATAAATCGTGGTCACAATGTCCTCTACCAGCCCCAAAGGAATGATGATGGACTGATATGCCATCTCAAGATGATGTTGCTCTTCTTGAGAGGAGATAAGTTCCAAGATTTATACATCTCATGAGAAATCAAATTTATAGAAAAAACTAAGTTTAGAAGAGCCTTGCATGGCTCATTCCTAGTGATTTGCAAATATATTAGGGGACTCCTAGGATCAGTTCTTTTTTTGGGAAGGTGGCAAGCCTTAATCCAATTGGAGACTACATGGGTTAACCTGACAGTGTGGATCTTTGGAGGCATTTGGCTTGAAGAAGAGTCAAAAGATTATGCAAAGGATGAGGAGTAGGGCTATCAACTACATGTATCTATAAGGGCTTTGTAGGATTTTTGGTTTAGAAGAAGGGTATCTTTTTAGGTTTATTTTCTGAACCACTCAGCTTAAGAGCCAACTATAGCTTAATAGCCCTAGTGGCATTATGTTGCTGTGGTTGAGTTGGAATTTCACCTTGCATTAATGGAGCTAGTTGTAATTGAATTGAAGGTGTAGGGACATGTGTAGAAGGATGAGGAGGATAATAAAAAAATGGGGATTCCCCTCTTGGAGATTGGATGCTATAGTATTTAGGAGGGTAGTAGTGATGCTGGAATGAAGAGTGATCGAAGAGTCACATGGAGAAATGGACTATTGAACATAGTACCCATATGGATTAGGCTACCAGTAAGGGTACTGTTTCCTTGGTGGTGGCATCCCCCATGATTGTGGATGCTACCACTGATGATACTACTCATAAGGTTATGGTGGAGATCCACTCGGATAGTAGGCTTGTTGTTGGTGGAACTACCTAGGATTGCCTTGAGGATAAGGCAACCTTCTGGTTGCTTGCTTTCTTACCAATCTAGGATTTAGAGCATACATCCTAGACTCCTACAAGTGTAACAGAATGGGATAACATCCCTTAGGATGTTCATAGTTGCAGATATTACATCCACCACCATCATCTGATTTAATGTCAAGAACCTCCTCTATGACAACAGTTTTGCCCTTACCCCTTTGGTGGACATGTTTAACTTCCTTACTTCTCTTGTGATCACAATCATCACTTTGCTCCTTGGATTCCTCTACTATTTTTAGAGCAATTTAGAACTTCTCATCAAAAGAGTCCCATATTTTATCTACCTTAGTAGAAATTTCAAAAATAAACTTTTGAATCAGCAAGGTCTTTCACTGCACCACTTCATCAAGTTGTGCCTCCTCATCATTGTCATAGAACTGGACCTCCCTTTTGTGGATGGAAGGATCCTAGTTATATTCTTTGCACTTTCCCTTTTTCTCAACTCTTCTTCTTCCTTTGTAACCTACTTTATCAGCCTTTGGATTTGGTGGGCTCTAAGTTCTGAAAGTTTCCCTTGGGCATAGACCCTAAGAGTTCTCCTCATTTCTATTTAGAGCCCATCTATGATATGGCAGAGTTGCTTCCTTTGAGAATAGTCATGGCCAAGACATCTATGTAAGAGAGAATAGTACCTACCCATGGTTGCATCCAAGGATTCATGTGTTCCTTGTTTCCAACCTTGGATTTGCTTTCTCAAATTAGATGCTTAGAAGTATGTCTGATACTTGTCATTAAAGAGCTCAAGCCTTGTATCCAAGATCTAATTGACTCTAGTTCTAAGGATTGGTACAAGCTGTCAAATTTTTTAATGAATGTCCTTAGGAATAGCTTTAACTTTTTCCATTCATTTTTGACATTCTGCAAGCCACAAGCATCATGAAAAGCTTGAAGATGATTATGTGGATTTAAGTTGTATCCTCCTTTGTACTTGGGGATATTGTTCATATCTATCTATTTAATTCTACTATCTTTCACATGGCTTGTTGAAATTATCATAGCCTCTATAATGTTGAAAATATTCCTTTTTGCAAGTAAAGGCTCATCGTGGTCATAGCCTCTATGATGGCCATGATGTCCTCTGCTACCACTCCTTTTGTGGTGGTGGACCTTCCTTGATTCCCCATGCCCTTGGTCTCTACTAGTCTAGTAGGCCCTACAGTCATATCTATCTTGTTGGTCACCTCTATGATAGTCACATCCTCTATGGCTTTAGTTGGAGCTTGAGAAGGAAGAAGAGGATGTCAAAGGTGAAGAAGAGGAAGGAGAGCTAGTACCAGCATGGTACTTGCTACCCCCTCTTCTTTGGTCATAGCCATGATCCTCATGTCTATCCATGTTCCTACCTTGACTCCCACCTTTAGAGTTCCTATGGTCATGGGATCCATTCTTTCCTTAACCAAGATTGTTTATAGTGGACTATAAGTTCTATTTTAAGCCCTCCTCATCAAAGCTAAGGGAAGGAGAGTTAGTGAATTGAGAATCCCTAGAAAATGGATCCTCTCCTTCTTTTTAGCCTAGTATGAACAAGGGGTTATTGAATCATTTTTCCTTTGATAATTTGTGATGTCTCTCCTATTGCCAATCTCTTTTGCATTGTGCCTCAGTGGGATAGTAGTCCTGATAGTCTTGCTCTTGCACAAAATATTCAACATTGGGTCCCTAGATGCCCAACCTCATAAGAGTTTGGAGTAGGATTGTAGGAACTGATCGATTGGGTGGCAACATAATTTTTCCCTTCATGTTCCTCTACTGTAGCTACTCATCCTAATGTAGGATGAAGGTGAAATTTTACACATACTTCTCAGGATGAGTATATGGGAACTGGTTGATTTGACCCCCTATAGCTTTGTTGATTGGATGTATGCTTGAATGGTAGTGGAGAATCAGCCCTATGAGAAGAAGCCATTTTAGAAATTTAAAAATAAAAATAGTGTTTTTGTTACTATTATTATTATTCTTAATGATTGTGACTTTAAGGTTCATTATGATGTCTTTAAATAATTTCACTAAGTCCTAGATAGTGCATGTAGCTAACTAAATTCCTTGGAAATTGATGAGTGGCGAGGTACCCCTACACTCAACCATACGAATACGAGTGTAACACGCATGATCCGGTCGAACTCTGTAGACTAAGTGCCTACATGCCTTATGGAACACTTAAGGTTAATTATTCGTTGTCTTCCCAGACTTACTTTTATTTGTCATGGTGTATGGTTAAGTAAGTCTGAGGTATATGATTTTTATTGTCTTTTTGGTTTTATCTCCTATGCTGATAAGATGAAAGGTAAAGAGATTAATTAACTAACTTTAACTAATTAACTAAGTCTAAGTTAACCTAGCATCAGCATCCATTCCCACTTACTGTTCACACCCAGAACCTATGCAACATTGGTTACCAAACGCTAATCGTTGCTGGGATCACCAAGTGTAACGCACGTGCTCGAAGCGGTCGTACTAAGGCACTTAACTAGGAGAGAAGGATTGAGAGAGATTTAATAACTACTAAAGCATTTAAATGGTAAACAATAAATAACAGTAAATAAAGTCCTAATTAGCCTGTTCCATGCACTGCAAGGTTTATCCAAGAAGTTCATCTTTATTTCCGTACACAAACTTGTGTTCAGGTACAATGTCTACTCGAATAAAGATCCATTTACTTTGGAGCTCCTACTGTGGGAACATGGAAAATATTCTATCTCTGGAGGGATCAAACTATTAGAGTTTCACTACGGTCTAGGCTTAGATGAGAAAACAAGGGAGAACTGCCTCTTATTTATAGACTTTGTGTCGCACCGCGATATTGCGTATGCGATATTGAGTGGGATGCGATATCGCGGCGGACGCGATATCGCGTCCCATCATACCCCCATGACTGAATAAAAACTCATCCTTGAGTTCCTTACAAAATATTGGGACGGTATGGGATTATTGACTCAAATGAAACTAATGGGATAACATATGAATGGATCATCATTACAAGATATGACAAAACTGGTGTTCATGAAAACAAGAGTGAACATCTTATGGCCTCATTTGGCAGCTGAGAGAAAGAGAGAAAGAAAGAAGTGTTGCTGCTACCAACACCAAGATTGTACCTTTTGTTGTCCATCCGTAAGCACGTCATTAGTCTTGCTCCTTGTGTAGCTACTTCTAGCACCGCTCCATTTCATGTGTTCCTTCCAGATCCAATCTGTTGTTGCATGATTTCCATCTGCACATACAACAAAATCTTATATTAGCAAGGGTGAATGAATTTCAATGTAGTTGATACCTTGCTTCAGTGTGGCTAGGTTTTGGTATGGCTGATACGGATTTGGAGATATCATATTGGTGACTATCGAAGGTGTAGGGGTTAGGAGAAAATCAAAAATTGGGCCTTGTACCCCCATGACTAATCGCAAACCTCTGGTAGCGATAGAATGGAGAAAGAAAAAGAACAAGAAAGATAGAGAAAAAGAGACAACGATAACATTGATGAAATGGATGCTAATATGGAAATGAAAAAAATAAATTAGATCGAAAAAATGTTAGGGGAAAGAATTTAACTGGTGCACCAAATAGGAATGTCAGTGGGTCCTTCCCAAAGTAGGCTCATGCCCTTAATGCCCTACAAACTTGCACTCAAAGAGTTTGTAGGCTCTGGGAATGTCATTTGGAACAAGAGTTAAAGTCTTAACCACAAGAATTTACCAAAAATAAAACAATGCATCAACCAAAATATATACACTAATGATACAACCGAAAATGAGGTGAATAATGGAGAGAAGGATGGAGAGGAGAGAATGGAATGGAATCCCAAGAACAAGGTGGTGTACAGCCCCTTGTGTATTTCATGGTTAATGTGACTTAGTAGATCCCAGTTCAAGTCCAGTTTCAAACAAACCACTTCCAATGACTTCACATTAATGCATTTGGCCAAACCATCCTCTTGAAGTAACGAGAATGCCCTCACCCAAGAGTCACCACCATTTTGACAAAACAAGGAGGAGAGAATGGGAAGTGAGAAGGGCCTTAATTAGAGGGAACATTTTTATTTTGAGTTCCATAACTAGTGCCTGTAGCCCAAGGAATTATTTTGTCTAAGGGGTGTGCTTTGAATTCTCACTTTTTTTTGTTTTCTGTGTTTATACGTGAGAACCACACCATGCAAAGACTTTGTTATTTTTATTTGCTCAGCTTCCCAATGATTGGGTAATGTTAAAATGGTAAGAAAACTCAAGAAGAAAACATCCAAGCACCCAAGAGAATGGCCAACACAAAAGCATCAAGTTCCCTTGAAGTCACACCGTTTTCAATCCTTGAGTCCTTCCTTAGTTTGAGAAATGCCCAGTCACCGATTCATTATAGTTCTTATTTAGAAGGAGACTGTACATTTCCAAGCCGAGAGAGACCATAGAAATCTGTGGATGAATGGAGGAAGTGAAGTCATTGCCTACTATATCAAAAGAAGCATACCTTAGTATCAACATCATAACTTAAAGGTAAAAATCAAAGATTAGCAATCGGTATAAAAATAGTTCAAACCATCATGAAGAACACTTATTGGTGACAAACTTACAAGGTGGATGACACACACACACACACACACAAGAAATGAAAAAGGTATAAATGATATTGTAAAACAAAAATAAGAAAAGTTAAAGAAATTTGTGAAACAAAAAATGTGTAAAAAAAAAGTGTAAAACAAAAATGTGTAAAACAAAAATTTAAAAAGAACTAAGGGTCCTAAATGATTAGCATAGGTGGCCATCTCCCCCATGACTGAATGGAAAGGGAGAGATCCAAAATAATGAGCACATGTTGAAATTTCTTAGAAGTGTCTAGCTTCTCCTAAATGATATTCTTAGATTAAGGGGTGGAAGTCGGTGATGCTCATATTCCAATGTGTCTATGCCTTCGTTGTTGGCATGAGTTGTTTCCCCAGTTCATTCCATGCATATTTTTTGGTTTCTCTTTCAACTAGTTGTCAACCACGGGGTGTCTACTTGTTGTGTGGTTGCTACATACAAGCATCTTTCTAAGGCACACCTGTTGCATGGAGTAGGTGTTATGCATTCCTCCATGTCATCACCCGATGAGTCACTGTATGTGATGAATAGAACTTTCCTCTTCTCGATCTTTCCATAAATGTTTACCTTAGATATTTGCAAGGAAAGATCATGAATTCCTAGGCATGCATCTATCATGCTTAGCCATGCCCTTCCCATTATGATTGGGAATTCCCCTTTGTCATTGTTAATTTCTATCACCAGGAAATCAGCTGGGTATGACCAACCACACATAGTGGTAATGATGTCCTCCACCAATTCCAAGGGAATGGTGATGGACTAATCAGCCAACTCTAGTTGAATGTTGCTCTTATTAAGTTGGGGTAGGTTCCAGGCTTGATACATTTCTCGTGAAATTAAGTTGACTTCGGAACCTGAGTCAAGAAGAGCCTTATGTGGTTCGTTCCCGGTGACTTGGAGATAGATTAAGGGACTTCTAGGATCAGATAGTTTCCTGGGAAGGTGGCCTACCTTGATCCAATCAGTTATGGTATGTGTTAACATAATCGTATACATTAAGCTCTGTTGTTGGATGGAAAGAAGCTCCAAAGCCTTGTGTGTCAGAGGAGTGATCACAGACTTAACCACTTGTTGTTGTGAGAGCTTTTCTGGCCTTTTGGTTCTGAAGAAAGGTCTTCTCTTTTTATGGTTTTTAGAACCAGCAGCGGGTTGAATGTTTATGGCTCTCGTAGTGTTTTGTTGCTGCAGTTGAGTGGGGAGTT